>JAODAL010006310.1:0-134687 GCA_025379985.1 Phyllomedusa bahiana | reverse complement strand
CCAAAAGTGCGTTTGATTCAGTCTTGTCCCCACAGCCCACTGCAGTTCATCTTTGTAAATGTTCTAGTCACGCTGTCCCAAGGGAAAGTGTTTAAAATCTAGGCTGAAACAATCACCACAGCTCCAAATATGAACACTGCAGGACCAATCATTTAGATTCAGAAGGCAGACAAACTATTGTACATCCTCCTAACACGGCACTTAATGTTCACATTCTCTCTCTGAGATTAATATATCATACGGGTTATAAAGTAAAGAAAATATAATGTGTGTTAATTTACAATTCATTCAGAATCTCTAAGAAAGTAATATTTTATTTCTACTCTGTATACATATGTGTCAAGCTGTTGTTTTAACAAATGTAAAAAAAGGTACAGAATTTGAAGCATCTTATATAGTACAAGAAGAAGCATGGATATAGTAAGCTGGCATTAAACTGTATGTCCAGAAATTTGAGCAAAAAGAGATGAGTATCTCTATCAGCATGCAATACAACTATTAAATATGTTTGCTAAATTCCATGTCTTGCCTTTTCTTATATACAATTATGTCCTTTGATGCCAGCTCTATTTATTTCTGTTAAAACTTGAGTAGGAGGGGAAGGTAGCTAAATCATCCTTTTTACAGTCACCATTTGATAACACTTAGCAGCAATTCATGTTTTACTACTTGCTTAAAAAACATGCAAGATGTTCAGATTCGGTCACTAATTTATCTAACATCATAGAACTATACATACTATATATACATTGACTTAAACAAACAATGAGGGATGAAAAGGGTCTCCAGCTGTGATTGACTGCTGGGGGAACTAGTGTGGAGAATCCAATGGGTGACTTTTATTATACAGGAACTGAAGGCATAAGAAGTTTTACCAGATCAACAAAAGACTAGCACAGGTCACTATAAGTTGATACTATGTATGCCCATAAGTTATCTTTATATGTAGATGCAATAATACAAAGAGTCCATGTCTATAATGACTGTGACCTAGTGACAAACATTGGTTGTCCGCAGAAAAAAAATTATAAAAAATGGAATAAGGTTGGAAAATTAAAAAATAAAAGTTATACTTACACGCCTGTTTCCCACTGCTTTCACCAAGGAGTACCCCATGACCCCTTCCTATTTACTTCCAGGTTCTGGTCCCGACACAGGAGAGGCTCCTGGTCTATTCACTTACAATAGAATGTAAGCCTGTCCTGTGTCAGGGCCAGAGCCTGGAAGTTAAGAGGAGAGGTTCCTGGGGAGCCATTGGCGGTAGTGTTAGGGGGCAGAAAGGTAAGTATAACTTTTTTTTCTATATTTCCCTACCCTGACTCATTTCAAATTTAATTTTCTTCTGCTAGATAACCCTTTTAAGTTCACAAGACACTATAAAATTTAAATAGACGATAATAAAGCAACTTATAAGTGCTATTGAAATATTTAAACATTTTATGACTAAAAAGTTGTTAAAATAAAAGAAAACATAGCCTCACACTATGTGGTGATAAAGGTGAGCAGGACCTTAAGGCTGGTAAATTTTGTAAAATATTTTTTAAGATTTTGTGTGGCTCTCTTAAATCACATTTTCATGTCCAATTTATTGCAGAACATACGGTACAAATAATCTTCTCGATGATCTGAAGCTTTTGTACCGCACAGCAGGCCAGAAGGGAAAAGGAATTACCTTTATATTTACGGACAATGAAATTAAGGACGAATCATTTTTAGAGTATATGAATAATGTGCTGGCTTCAGGAGAAGTATCCAACTTGTTTGCAAGAGATGAGATTGATGAAATCACCCAAGATTTAATTCCTGTCATGAAGAAAGAATATCCCAGGAGAGCTCCAACTGCAGAAAACCTTTATGACTACTTCCTATCTCGTGTCCGCAGCAATTTACATGTGGTACTGTGCTTCTCCCCTGTTGGAGAAAAGTTCAGAACAAGGGCCCTAAAGTTTCCCGGACTGATTTCTGGCTGTACCATGGACTGGTTCCAGCGTTGGCCACGGGATGCCTTGGTTGCTGTGGCACATCATTTCTTGGCTTCTTATAAAATAGAATGCACAGATGAGGTGAAGAGGAGCGTGGTGAACACAATGGGTACATTTCAAGACATTGTGGCAGAAAAGTGTGTGGAATATTTTGAGAGATACAGGCGTCAGACATTCGTCACTCCAAAATCCTATCTGTCGTTCATTGGCGGATACAAAGCAATTTATGGAGAGAAATTTGAATATGTTGGAAATCTGTCCAATCGCATGAAAACAGGTACAATTTTATTTCCTTTTATTTACATCGTTTTTAGGAATTTTTTATGCTTTTTTGTTTTTAAAATCCCAATTTACAGTGGACATGAAAGGACCTGGGGATGGTGAAATGTGAACAGTAGTCAAATCTAAAAAACGAAGAAATTTGTGTTTGCTTAGCAGGAATATAGATTAGAACCAATCACCTTCCTGTTTTAACATGCACAGTACAAATAGCTGACTATCTCGGCAATTTTCTTATAATAATGGGAGCAGGTCTATTATCACTTTTTTGGAGAGTAGAATATAAAAAGACACCCTTATATGATAGTTTTATAGAAAATAATTGTAGAACGGTTATGACACTGACCTAGCTTGTATTCTAAATTAAAGCAAGTCTATCACATTAAACATCGTGTTTTCTCTAATTGAATTAAGTAAATGACACAATTACAATCTAAACACTAGTAAAAAGATGGCTCAAGTCACTCATAAGAAACACAAAGAGAGTGGGATACCCAAACATAATAATGGCATACTATGTTCAGTGCAATGAATACATATGTAAATACATAATAAGTATATAAGACAAACCTGAGCATATACAAATCACTGGAACGCAAACATCCAAGTGTATTCCAATGCACGTTTCGCTTTGTCCAAGGGTAATGAGAGACGTCTAAAGCAAGGTAATATAGATAACTTAGATCCAATGGGAATGAGGAGAAAGATAAGTAACAAGCTGACTGGAAGAGAGACTTGGTAATCCTACCATAATTGATTGGCGAAATGACCAATCAAATACCGTCAGGTCCATCTATATGTGATGACGTCATTACATGAAAAAATATGAAAAAAGATAACACCACCAAAATAACAATAAGACTACTATAACCATTAGAATACCTGGATCATTACATAACCGTGCAAAAATAAAGCAAAAACATTGAAGAACGCCACAGCACATGCACTATTGGAGACTTCCGGTGTGCATGACGTCATCACATAACGTCTGGACAAAGTGCATAGCGAAACGCGCACTGGGGACACACTTACAAGTTTGGGTTCCTCTGCAGTGATTGCTATATACTCTGTGCTCAGGTTTGTCTTGTATACTTATTATATACTTAAATATGTATTCATTGTCCTGAACAAAGTATGCCGTTATCCTGTTACTAAGGTATCCCAGTCTTTCTTTGTGTTTCTTATGGGTAGTTTGTACCATCTTTTTCATTGTTTTTATAATGTAATTGGTCAATTTACTTAATAAAATGAAATAATATTGACCCCTTGGCAGTTTGTTGATATACAGCATTCTGCCCTCTTTATGGAATGGCATTATTTGCCCCTTATTTAAAGGGAATGTGTCATCAAAAATAACTTATAGTTTAACTCACGTTTTTATGTTAAACACATTTTTTAAGCATTTTTGGCTATTTTTTTTTTAAATTTTCCATATCACTTTCAATATTTTTTAATAATTCTTAAGTCCTGAAGTTTTCACTTTGGCCACTAAGCCTAATAACACTCTGACACTTCCTGTTCTGTAGAAAAAGATTCTCAGTTGTCTGCTCATTATCAGCACAAAGAGGGTCAAACTGAAAGGAGACACTAGTGTGAATAGATGACACAGGATCCACCAGTTACAAGAGGAGATGGTCACAGTTCACCCTTTCACCTCCCTGTACACTGATTTCTTCCCAGGTCACAGAGCATGACTAGAAAACTCTCCTACAGAAGTCAATGGGACGGAGTCAGTCTTAAGGCTCCTATGTACATGAAACTTCTGTAAAGCATCTCTCTGACTGCTGTTAAAGGGGTTTTGCCACAAAGTAAAATTGACGTGGGAAATTTGCAAATGAAATAACAAACATTTTCACCATTCATCATTATTAAAAATTCTGCACCGATTTTGTTTTAGCTGTTTCTTTAGTGATCCATTGTTTACAGCTCGTCTCCAGGAGATACAACTAGGGCTGAGAGCTCCTCAGTCCTGGTCAGACATGCTCAGACATCACTTCTCCTCTCAGGCAGCTACTTAGTGTTCAAACCCCAGGTGCTTTCATTCTACTCCTGTTCTCTGTACTCCTTAGTAATTAGTCAAACACTGCAAATAAAATAAAATAAAAAAAAACCTGAATGAGGTCTGTGCATTGATAAAGAGAAAAAAAACTACACAGGTTTGGTTCCTGCAGGGATTTGAACCTAGGACCCTTGTGCAGTGAGGCAAAAACATTACCTCTCAGCTACTCGCAATGCTTTACATAAATAGACCTTTCTTTAACGAGAGGGAAGAAAGTCATGGTGATGTCATCCTGCTGGGTCACATGATATGCAATTTAAACAAATCACACACGCCCCCTTCTGAGCACACAGAGCTGAAGAGCTGGATGCAGGAAGTATGAAATGAGATCGTGGCAAAACCCCTTTAAAGCAGCGCAAACAAGGCCTAGTGGCCAAAGTTAAAACTTCAAGACTTCCGAATTATTAAAAAATATTGAAAGTTATATGAAATATTTAGAAACAAAAAAAAAATTCCTAAAAAAGGTGTTTAACATAAAAACGGGACTTAAACAATGACTAATTTTTTGATGACACGTTCCCTTTAATTGGTGTATCATGTTTTATCACATTATAGAACATAGGGAACTAAAAGGATTCATATAAACCTTTGTTGTAAAAGATTTAGTAGAACTGTAATTTATCGAATTCATCCCTTGCTTAGCAGAGGCCTATGAGTCTGGAAGATTTTCTGATTGACAGCCGTCACCGCATGAAGGTACATGTAAGAGCTGTCAATCCTTAAATTACACTGCCCTCTAGACTCATGGGCACGAGCGATCAGGGAATTCATGGAATAAATCACTAAATTAGTAAGTTATACAGAACCATTTTTCTTTAGAAAAAATATATATTAATATGCGCAGCTTCTCCTGCTCGATAACATGTTGCTTGCAGAGTAGCTTGAATATATACTGATCAGCCATAACATTGAAACCACTGAAATGTAAAGTGAATACAATTGATTCCCCTTGGGCAGGGGAGAGCCCAGCGCATAGAAGCTCCTATAGTGTTTCAGAATGCTATTTGGCTAGTTTGATATTTTGTTTAATATTGCTAGTCTCATTACAAGAGCACCTGTGGGATATATTATGTAAAAAGGGAAAATTGGGCAGGTGTATGGACCTGAGTGACTTTGACAAAGGACAAATTGTGATGGCTAGACAACATCGTCTCCAAAATGGCTTGTGGGTTTTTCCAGTATGCAATGGTTAGTACTATCCAGAGGAATGACAAATAGTGTAGAGGTGACAGGGTCATTGGCACCCAAGGCTCATTGATAAGGAGCTAAGGCTAGTCCTTCTTGTCCAGTCTCACAGAAGCGGTGCTGTTGCACAGATTGCTGAAAAAAGTAATGCTGGCAATGAAAGAATTGTGTTAGAACACAATGCATTGCAGCTTTCTGTGTACAGAACTGCAAAACTAAAGACCTGTCAAGTTGCCCATGCTAAACCTACAATATGCACATGAGCCTAAGAATGGCTCCTTACATTTATGTGGATGTTACTTGGACATAAAGCACCCACCTAAACATTGTTGCAGACCAAGTAAACTGGTCACAACAACAGTACTCTGTAATGTCGTCAGTCCAATAATGTACTTTATCACACTGCAAAAATAGTTTAGGAGTGGTTTGAGGAACATGGCAAGGAGTTCAAGGTGTTGCCTTGGCTTCCTGACTCCTGAAGATCATTTGGATGGAGTACCTGTGGGATGTGCTGGAAAAACAAGTCCAATCCATAGAGACCTCACCTCAAAACTTGCATGGATAGAAGGATCAGCTGCTAATGTCTTGTTGCCAAATTCTAGTGGACTCCTTTAGAGGTCTTGTGGAGTCCATGCCTTTAAGGACTCGTTCACACGGCTTATATCAGAACGGATTCACGTCGGATTTCCGATTGTAAATCCGTTGCGAAATCAGTTGAAAATCAGTGTGAGCTAAGTGTCACTAAAGCTTGACACGTATTTCGCGACGGATTTACAAACCCCATTCATTATATGGGGTGAATCCATTGCGAAATCCGGCTCAATAAGTCACAGGACCATTGTTTTTCCGTCCGTTTTGCTGCCGCAAATCCGCGGCGCAGTACGGCACGGAAATACGTGTCGTCTGAACAACGACATGTATTTCCCATTGAACGCAATATTAAATGACCTGTTACTTATTTGTAACTGATTTCGGAACAGATTTACCATCGTAAATACGGTGGCAAATCCGTTCTGAAATAAGCCGTGTGAACGAGCCCTAAGGGTTGTAACTGTTTTTGCGTCACAATATTAGGCAGTTGTCTTTCATGTTCTGGCTGATGTGTGTGTCTTTATATTTTTAACCCTACATTACCATTCTTCTCAGGTCTTGCAAAATTGATGGAAGCTGAAGTGTCGGTTAATCAGTTGTCTAAAGAGCTTGCAGTTAAAGAAAAAGACCTTGCTGTTGCATCCAAAAAAGCAGATGAGGTTCTGCAGGAAGTGACTCTGAAGGCACAAGCAGCAGAAAAAGTAAAGATGCAGGTGCAAAAAGTAAAAGACAAAGCACAGGCTATTGTTGATGAAATTGCAATCGCCAAAGCCTCAGCTGAAGAGAAGCTGGAGGTGGCCAGGCCTGCCTTGGAAGAAGCTGAAGCAGCTTTGCAGGTAAATTCCCTTTAGTGCTTGCAGATAGCCACCAAATTAAGTTGATAGATACACAAATGTTTCAACACTGAACTGGAAGAAGCTTTGTGATATCTATGGATTGGAGAGGATAATTTCAGTTCCTTCCACATATCCCAATTATCACAGTTGTGAGTGAAACTCTACCCCTAGGCCAAAGTTAAAGTTTTAAATGATTGAATTAGTTATTTTGATCTTATAAGATAGTGTTTGTAATATCTAAACAGACGTCCGAGACATTCACCTCTTATCTGAAATGACCTATTCTCCTATTGGTCACTTATGTGAATAGTACATTTGAGGGGGTGGAAGGAGGAATTACCCCGTTTCCCCCAAAAATAACACAGTGTCTTATATTAATTCTTGCTCCTAAGGACGAGCTAAGACTTCTTTTTATTTTTTAAGAACAAGAATTCACATTTATTGTTGACCAAAAAATCATCATGTATTAATATACTGTATTAATTTCATCATAAACATCAGCATAAACAGCCAAACGCTGAATTTCATAAAAAAATGCACTACGTCTTATTTTTGGGGGATGTCTTATTTTCGGGGAAACAGGGGCATAGAGGGGGGGGGGGCAAATTCCATAGTTAAATCCTCCCTTATGTGAATTTTTGTAACCTAACTTTGTCTTCATTGCACATGAGAAAAAAATCTACACATAATGACCTGATTAAAAATCTGATAATTTTTGTGTATGCAGCTTCAATGTAGGTCTATGTGTCTCTATGGTTACACACTAAAAGCAAACCCTGAGGGCAGTGCTAATTGTTATTATTCATCACCGTTTGTTGATTAGTAGGAAGGAGGAGTGTCAGGCTTGACTGCTGTATATAACCATGGACACATTCTATCAAGACCATTAGTAAAATTGCATACATTTAAATTTTAGATGCATTGAATAAACACAAATTGGTTGAAAATGTTACTATATCCGTCAGGTATTTACCTACTCAAATAGTTACTGCATATGAATGTGGGGCATTGATGGAGCAGGATAGAGGTGGGGGGTATTTATACATAGGATGGTGGGATGTAACTCTCAACTCTGCCGCCCGTCTTATCCACCTTTCTCCCCGCTACTCCTCTGCCTCTCCCCTCTGTCAATCTCTTCACTGGCTCCCCGTTGCCCAGCGAATCAATTTCAAGTTGCTAACTATGACCTACAAGGCTCTCCATAACCTCTCCCCTCCATACATCTCTGCCCTAATTTCCAAATATCCCCCTCACGCAATCTCCGCTCCTCACAGGACCTTCTCCTCTGCTCTCCCTTATCAGCTCCTCACACAACCGTCTCCAAGACTTCTCCCGTGCTTCCCCACATCTGGAACTCACTGCCCCAACACATCAGACTCTCCTCACTTTCACCAGCTTCAAAAGCAACTGAAAACCCATTTCTTCAGGTTTGCCTATAACCTACAATAACCCTGCTGTCACTACACCGTCCACATACATGTCTGCCCCTCACCTTCTGTCTTTTTCCCCCTCCTTGTAGATTGTAAGCCCTCGCGGGTAGGGTCCTCTCTCCCTCTGTTGTGCCAATTGTCATTCATTAATTATCACTGTACTTGTTTGACTTATGTTGTGTATGTAACCCCCTCGAATGTACAGAGCCCTGGAATCAATGGCGCTTTAAAATAAATAATAATAATAATAATAATAAAAAAATGTAATATTACATAAACTGTTTACAGAACTCAAACTTTTTGACAACAAGTTTATCAGTCAGTTGGGCAGGCTGGTAAATAGAAAAAAGAAGCTCATCTTATAAACTCGTTCTGTTAAAGCGCCAAATCTGGTCCAGTTGCGCCCGCTGATGACATCACAAATGTGACATTTTAGCAAGTCGCAAACCCCAGTGGTCACATGCCGTATATTCAGGAAGAGACCACTGTGCCCTATGAATAGCTGCAGAAGCAAATGAACAGTGAATGTGATGTAATGGGCCGGGACCAACCCTGGTGCTGGAATGGAATGGGTTTAAAAGGTGACTTTTTTTTTCCATTTTGAAACCTCCCCGGGCAGTTGACGGTCTTTTCTTAAAAATAGAAAACCCCTTTATTGAGATATAACTCTGACAATGTCTTTCAGACTATTAAGCCTGCTGACATCTCAACTGTTCGTAAACTGGGAAGACCTCCCCATTTGATTATGAGAATCATGGACTGTGTCTTGCTGCTGTTCCAAAGAAGAATTGATACCGTTACAGCTGACCCAGAGAGGCCATGTGTTAAACCTTCCTGGGGAGAGGCCCTGAAACTAATGAATAATGCTGGGTTTCTGAACTCGCTGCTGGAGTTTCGAAAGGTTTGTGAATCAACACTTCCTTTTCTACTTACATTATGAGTCTTTTGAGTGCTTTAAGAGATGTTCTTGTTCCAACAGTCATGAAAATTGTAATGGTTAATTCCAATGTAAATATCTAATGTTCTCATCATTTAGAGACAATAGCACCAGACTTGTGAGGTTTCAGGAATCTCCAAAAGTTGCTGTATATTCTATAATTGATATCTAAAACCTAACGTACTTGTTTTTATATGCAATGGAGAAAGACATTTCCTGCTCCACATTTCTATTCTATAAGCATCAGTGGACAAGCGTTTTTGCATTCATTTAATGCTCAGTATTCCGTATAATTACAGAGGTTACAATTTTGCATGAAATCTTCTTTTGGCTCATCTTCCATGAAATCTTAAAGATATTTTACTGTAATTTCGAAAAATTATTCCAGAGACAATTAACATTTAGGTTGCTGTTTGTTTTGGCTAAAGCAAAGCTCTTTGTTTCAGGGGTAAGGAGGGGTAGGGCTGTTTTTCTTTTTTTATTTGATACAGTTTTCCAGAAATAAGCATCACTTTTTTTTGCTGAAACAGTCAAGACTAAAAACATACTTAAACATAGATCACCCATGTAAGGGAGTGCTTACTCCTCCAGTTGTTCTCCACATACATATAGATAGCGCCCATGTTGGATCTTTATGAATGTATGTTTAGAAGAACTCTGTATGTTCACATGTCGGCTTCAAACATTCATCTTGCATGGAGCCCCAGATCAAGGGGGATTATCAGTGGTCTTGTATGTCTTTCATTTTTAATTCTAATTATTGCTCCCACAGTTGATTTTTTCACACCAAGCTGCTTGCCTATTGCAGGTTCAGTCTTCCCAGCCTGGTGCAGGGCTATTTCTGGTGTCCTTCGACAGCTCTTTGGTCTTCACCATAGTGTAGTTTGTAGTGTGACTGTTTGAGGTTGTGGACAGGTGTCTTTTATACTGAAAAAAAATTTCAAACAGGAGCCATTACTACAGGTAATGAGTGGAGGACAGAGGAGTCTCTTAAAGAAGAAATTACAGATCTGTGAAATTACAATGTGATTTTCTGGATTTGTTTTCTCATTTTGTCTGTCATAGTTGAGGTCTACCTATGATGTCAATTTCAGGCCTCTCATCTTTTTAAGTGGGAGAACTTGCACAATTGGTGGCTGACTTAATACATTTTTCCCCACTGTATATAGTTACATAGGTGTAAAAATATTCAGTATAACTGGTAACTCTGATTGAGGTTTATGTACTTTCTTTGCTTAGGAGCCAAGTGTGCAGTCTCACTTAGCCATGCATGTTCATACAGGAACGCTGTCAGTTGCTAATATGGAGCGTCCACTGGACTACAAAGCATAGAATGAGCAGAGATATAAATGACAACTTATGAAAGTTTTTCACAAAATTGTAATCTTTTCAGGTCCCCCTGCCCTATAATATGGTACTGGCAGATCAGACTCCATGTACAACATGTTTGAGCTTAACAAACCTTACTAAAAGTTGCTACAGTAAAAAAAAATATTTGGAAATTGCAATCAGTTTGTTAAAATTTTTCTTTAGCTCATTGGTTTTAAATCATGTAAGTAAATACATCTGTAATGTAATTAATTAAATTTCTTACACTACACTGTATAACAGTGTTTCTCAACTCCAGTCCTCATGTACTACAAGATAGTTACTCCATGGAGAGAACATCTGCAGCAATTCCTGATGTATTGAATGTAAGTCACTTATGCAATCCAGAGGATAGCAAGGAAACATGACCTGCTTGAGGTCCTTGAAGACTAGGGTTAAGAAACACTAATATGGAATGTAGTATAACATTTCACTAAAAATACCGTAAATGAGCTGCAACAAAACAGGCTATAAAACAGGAGCCGGCCATATAACTACTAGGCATCTATTATCTACAATAAATATTCTGCAATCAACAAGTAATAATTTACTTTTGAAAGTACAAATTCAGTCATTTTAGAAGCTTATGTATCATTAAGTCAAAATTCACCATGAACACAAGCAATAATATAATCTATTGTGGGAGATGTTATCACAGGACTGCATTTAAACTAAGCATTGGCAATTTAGTTCAATTTAAAATGCATGGATGGAGTAAAGCGGAGAGACTTGACAAAATTATTCCACACCAGTATATTACAGGGTGAATTTTTTCATTTACATTTTAAGCCCCAAATAATTGCAATAGACAATGCAGGGCTTATTGATTGCCAACATTTTGTCTTTGGAGATCCCACTTAAATGTACTGTGGTTTGTACTCTGCTATAGAGCAGACCAGTGCCTAGGGCACATTTTCAGAATTGATTAGGTAATCAAATTATTGGAAGTATTGAAGTCTGTACCAAAATGCAATTATGAACAAAATGTGTTTGTAGTCCAGTAGAGATGAAATAACTTATTAACTGTTAAAGGTCAAATCTACTAGTCTCTTAGTCACCATTATTTTGTTTACAATGTTATTTAATTGGTGAAATACTTATGTTTCCATGTGCTGCTTTACAGCTTTAGACGTGCATCAGAATGCTCAAGATATATATAAAATACATTGTGGGGGATAGCGTCAGGATCAGGTAGATAACCCAGGCTTCACAGACCGAGAAAGTGGCACAAGGCATAAAAAGTTAAAAGTCCAGGCACTGCCTAGGTTTATTTTAGTAAATGAAAAACAAAACAAAGTCTTAACTTCAGGCTAAACAGAAAATAAACACCTGCTCGTCTGAGCACTCACTAAACACAGGTTTCCCTGACTACTCTCAATACAGACACTGCTTACTACTTGCAGTAGGTCTTTCCTCTAATATGCAGAGTTTCGCCAGACCCCCACACAGTCCTGCAGACCCAGCCTTTATAGGCTTGATACCAACCTCACCTAGCCTCCCACCCATCACTTTGGCCACTCCAGGAAAAGCCGGCCCGGATTAGCTTTTTGGAGTGTCAGTAACCAAGGGCCACTGACACACAAACTTCCAGCTTCCTTCACCAAGACCAGGCCTCTCGGTCTCATTGTCTCACAACATGTACAGTTTTACTTTTTATAATTGATTTTTAAGACACACAAAATTAAGCACCATAGCTCTAATCTGTACATGGTGGTCATGGTCTGTATGTGGGACCAGTGTCAGGCAGCAGCTGCCAAGGCAAATAGGGTTATGGGGTTTATTAAAAGGGGCATAGATGCACACGTTGAGATCATTATTCTCCCATTATACAAGTCACTGGTTAGACCACACATGGAATATTGTGTATAGCTTTGGGCACCAGTTCACATGAAAGACATTGTAGAGCTTGAACAGGTACAAAGGCGGGCAATAAAAATAATAAAAGGACTGAGTGGACTGCAATACCCGGAAAGATTAGCAAGATTAGGGTTATTTAGTTTAGAGAAAAGACGGCTTCGGAGGGGGGGACATAATAAATGTGTATAAATATATTAAAGGTCGATGTAGAGATCTCTCCCAAGATCCTTCTATACGCAGGACTGTATCTAGAACAAGGGGGAAGCCTCTACTCTATCTTGAGGAAAGAAGGTTTCTACATAAAAACTGTAAGAGCAGTGAGACTGTGGAACTCTCTGCCAGAGAAACTTGTCATGGTGAATTCAATAACAAGAGTTCAAAAAGGGCCTGGATGCATTTCTAGATGTAATAATATAACAAGTTATAGTGATCAGGATTCTGGAGAAGGGTCTGGATACATTTCTAGATGTAATAATATAACCAGTTATAGTGAGCAGGATTCTGGAGAAGGGTCTGGATACATGTCTAGATGTAATATAACAAGTTATAGTGACCAGGATTCTGGAGAAGGGTCTGGATACATTTCTAGATGTAATATAACAAGTTATAGTGACTAGGATTCTGGAGAAGGGTCTGGATACATTTCTAGATGTAATAATATAACAAGCTATAGTGACCGGAATTCTGGAGAAGGGTCCGGATACATTTCTAGATGTAATAATATAACCAGTTATAGTGAGCAGGATTCTGGAGAAGGGTCTGGATACATGTCTAGATGTAATATAACAAGTTATAGTGACCAGGATTCTGGAGAAGGGTCTGGATACATTTCTAGATGTAATATAACCAGTTATAGTGACTAGGAGTCTGGAGCAGAGGCGTTGATCCTGGGATTGATTCTGATTGTCAGATTGGAGTTGGGAAGGAATTTGTCCCCTAAAATGAGGACAATTGAATTCTTCCTCATGTGGATTTGCCTTCCTCTGGATCAACACTATAGTCCATCCAGTTCAGCCTACTGTATGTCTGTCTTTTTCCGGCCTTACAAACAATGTAAGGGTTGGTGGCAGGAGGATGTGAGCAGCGTTTGTTTACGACCAACTGAAAGCAGAACTACTGATGAACATGCTGAGGCAGATTCCATGTTGAAAAGCCACTGGTTTCTCACTTTCGGAGTAGTTCCATTGAACTAGGATAATCCATGTGTGGATCCATGGCATATCAAACTGCAAAACCTTAAGCATCACCCCAAAGGCCTGCCTTGGATACTACTGCTGATTTGTTTGCAAATCTGCATTGTATTATTTTTCTTAGAAACATCCGTCATATATACATAGCCTTATAATTTACTCGCCAGGATTAAAGGGGTTGTCTCACTACATTGATTAATCTTAACTCAGTCCTGTTTTCTTGGTTTCATTTTGAATTCAGGGGCGTGTTTACTGGCTTCTACTAGGCTGCAGTAAAAGCTAGGTCTGTAGCTATAGCAACCAGTGCTGGCAGCCTATCATGAGATCAATCAGGTCTGTAGCTATAGCGACCTGAGGAACTGATGCAGCCCATACAAGAGTGGATATCTAGGAACAGGTGGGACACTGTTAATAGACATATATTGCAAAGGGACTTGTTTTTGCAAGCAATCCTTGTAGCGAGACAACCGCTTTAAAATCTGCCCCGGTGATGGACACAGGTGAAGGACTGAATTTAGGATGCAATATTCAAGTCGGAGATATGTCTCTTTATGAGCCTTACACCTGTGTGTCCATTACATGACCAGGACAGATTAATATCCACTGGGATTAAACAAGGAAAACTCTTATTACATGACTCCAGTTCTTGAAAACTGCAGGTAATTGATGCAAAAAATATGTTGAAAAATTGTTTAACTTTCATTATACAATGATTAAGGCTTGGTTCACACAGAGTTATTCACTAATTGTGAGATATCAGTCGGGATACTGTGAAAAAATTACCCAGACAGATGCAGCAACGGAGCCATAACTGGCCTATAGCAATCAATAGAGCAAATGAAGTCCTATTTGGACTGTTTGCCCTATTTGTCAAACATACATGCTCTCTGCACAGGACACAAAAGCAAAATCTACCATGCTTTGTATTCCACACAAAAAAGCATTTTCTGCAGGTAAATAGTCGATATAGTCCCTTTTTCCATCTCACTTAACCTCTGTATCAGATTTATCTATCATAGTCTCCACATTCCCCCCCCCTCCCACAAGTCTGCTGCCTCGAGATAACTTTTGACTCTGCCCTGTCTTTCAATCTGCATTTCTAAGCCCCTGCCAACTCCGACTGCCTCCACCTGAAAAATAGTTCCCAAATCCGCTCCTTTCTTGACTTTGAAAAAATGTTTGTGCATGACCTTACAATTTCCCACCTAGACTACTGCAAAATCCGTCTCTGTGGCCTCCAATCCAGCACTTTTGCTCCCTTTCAATCCATCCTCAACTCCGCTTCCCATCTAATCCACCTCTCTCCACATTACTCCTCTGCCTTTTCCCACTGCTAATTCATTCTAAGGGTACCCATTGCCAGTGACTTTAATTCAAGCTACTAACCATGACCTACAGGGCTCTCCATAACCTTCACCCTCTCCCTTTCCTCCCCATACATCTCTGCCTTTATCCTCACGCCGCTCCTCTCAGGACCTTCTTCTCTGCTCTCCTCTTGTCAGCTTCTCCCACAGCTGTCTCCAAGAATTTTCCTGTGCATACCTGACACTGTGGAACTCATAACCCCAACACATCAAACTCTCCTCCAACCTCACCAGATTCAACAGCAACCTGACGCATTGCTTCAGGATAGCATACAATTTACAATAACCCTGCTGTCACTACACCATACTACAAACATCTCCGTTTCTAACCTTCTGTTTACCCCCTTTTCCATTGTAGATTGTAAGCCCACACGGGCAAGGTCCCCTCTCCTGCTTTCTTAGTTTGTTATTTAGTACTTATATTGTATTTGTCCTTATGTTATGTGTTTGAACCCCTTTGTTCGGTGCTCTGAAACTAATGGCCCTAAAAAATAAATAATAATATAGGACTATGTTTGCCTAATTGATTTCTATGGGTCAACCACAGCTCTGTTGCAGTATCTGTTAGGGTACCATTTTCACAGTATCCCAACAGAAACCTCAGACATAGTTAATAACACTATGTTAACCTAGCCTTTCCTTTATTTGTCAATCAAATTAATATTTTAAAATATGTTCAGATCTTTTGATACTTGAGTCTCTTCCAAAATAAAAAAAAAATATTCTACCATGAGAGCTAAATCCACAATACAGAAAAAAAAAATTGCGGCTTAATCACTTTTTCGGAACATTGTTGGTAACCTGAATTAGGATGACCTTTTCTTTTAATTGTTTTTTCCCTACATTTATAATTGTAGGACACCATCACAGAGGAAATGGTAGAACTTTTGCAGCCTTACCTGGATATGGAAGATTATAATCTTGAATCTGCTAAAAAAGTGTGTGGGAATGTGGCAGGACTGTGTTCATGGACGCAAGCCATGGCATATTTCTTTGGCATTAACAAAGAGGTTCTTCCCCTGAAGGTATGTATTCTAGTTCTTGGATATTTACAAGCAAGATTTCTCAATGCCATATGAAGGCCATGCTTTACGTTTACTAATTTTTTTCAAAAACTTGCATTACTATGAAGTAGTAATCATCAGATTTGTCTTGGCGACTAAAATTGCCAAATGACACACTACTCAAAAAAAGTTAGGGATATTTGGCTTTTGGTTGAAATTGTAACATTTATTTTAAATGAACTAAATGAAGCCATCTCTTAACTTTAGAATGCACATGTTCAATTCAATGTTTCAGTATTTTTTGCATAACTTGCTGATCTCTAACAAAGAGCTTAATGGCAAAATTCCTAACAGGTGTTTGATCCCTGAATCGCCCAATACATTTAGGAGATCAATTTGATTTGGGATTTAAACAGGCCTAATCATCATGCTGTTCACATTGTGACATCATGAGACCAAGACAACACCTTACAACTGATCAACAGTACCTCCCCATTGCGAGGCTTCAAGCAGGATACTCTTAGACAGAAGTGGTCACTGAGCTTAGAGTGTCACAGAGTCCTCAGCAGGTTGCAACAGAGATACAGAGAGGCACAGAAGTTGATGTCCTTTAGATACATCACACACTGATGACCCCTTCATTGTAAGAAATGCCTTGTGGAACTAGATGATAAATTACACTGGGCATTGACAGGGCGTTTAAAGGAGGTGAGAGGCAACCAAGTGTCACGTCACACCATTCATAACTGTTTATATCAACGTGGTCTGTGTGCTAGACCTGCCAAGTACCCGACCTGACTGATGCATAGTGCTCTCCCTGACATCTCCAGCATTGTTGGTGGCCATCATTTCTGCGCGAATCAACTTTCATCACTGAACATCACAGAGGACGATTGGACCCTTGTCCAGCGTAGATGCTCCATGGCCCATGCAGAATGATGATGCCTGTGCTTGTTGGTGTGATCAGGTACCCTTGCCGGTCATCTAGCGTGCAGACCACGCTAATGTGAATGGCTAGGTACTGTTGATCAATTATAAGGTGTGTTGTCTTGGTGTCATGATGTCAAAATGTGAACAGCATGATGAGGAGGACTGTTTAAATACCAATTCAAATTGATCCCCTAAATTCATTGGGCAATTTAGGGATCAAACACCTGTTGTGAATTTTACCATTAAGCTCCTTGTTGTGCAGAAGTTGGACATGTGCATTTTAAAGTTAAGAGATGTTCTAATTTAGTCCATTAAAAAGAAATAATTTTATGTTCATAATTTCCACCAAAAGCCAAATATCCCTAACTTTTTGTAGTGTATATTGTTTTTGGCTTGTTTGATTCTAGGAGCAAAATGGCTTTATTTTCTGCCTGTGCTCTAATATTCCTTAGACATCTCTAGGTTTTATAATACAACAAACTGAGAATACAAATGGCTTGCATTACTAACAATATACTTTCATTTATGATGTGAAATAATCCCTAGCAAATAGATTCCCTGGTGAGTCCTTCATACCTCAGACACTGATTGTATTACAAAATAGCACAGACAATAACAAAGAAGTTACAGCAAAAAAAACCCAAAACAGATATAATCCCCAACAAACTTAAAAGTATGTCTTTTCTGGTGCTATAAATATCATGTTGTCTGGTTAATTAGTATTATAACTGTGTTACTTTTTTTCTTTTCTGATTTGTAGCATTGTGTTATGTTTCATTTTTATTATATATTTATGTCTCTAAATCTCCCTCCTGCTATTTTTCAGGCATATTCTTCTGATTAGCCGGAGTTATGCTGTGCACACGAAGAATAATTGGCCCTTGATAGAATTTAGACCAGAAACTGTTATATATAGCACTTTCAATGAGGTTCAGAGTAGTTGATTTTAGGTTTTCATTCCTGTAACGTCTACTCTAGCTCCCAATGTAATTTATGGGTATCACATTAAAACATCCAATCTATGAAATCATATACAATCACCCATAGAGATTCTACATTCCATGTCACAACTATCGCGTCTATATTTCTGGATTCCTGGGATATAACCCGCTGGCTGTTGAAAGGGGTTGAAGATTTGCACTCTGTAACAAGAGCAGACATTTAGTGTTCCATAACCAAAGTAAAGGGACTTTTGTATTTATACTTGGGATTTCAGGAGGAATCTCCTGCTGCTTGTCATAATGGTTTAATAACAGCAGGACAGCAGGCTGTTGCTTGGGCAAGATGATGACTATGGTTGTATCAAGTGACTACGCAGTGTACAAAATGCACTTTTAAATATTTATGGCTTCCTTCAGAGTATGGACATGTGTACATATACATTTTTGAATAATACATGGGGAGCTGGGGCTGCACTTTGAATCAGGGTAATGTATTTAAATACAAACTTTTTGCAGTCCACAGAGACTAGCAGAATGCAGTATAATTTATGATCATCGCTGTAGAAGACAGATTTAAAACCTATAGAAACCATCATCTGTGACATTACTAATCCACTTATTTGTTATCTCATTTGTATCATTAAATCTAATTCTGATTATTCCATTTAATTTTTATTGAGCTATTTCATGCAGAATTGGAATTAGGTCAAGCAAACCTTAAAGGCATATCAAAATTAAATAATATGCTAGCACAGCCCAATAGACCCAAAAATGCCTTCCTCTGTCCCAGTGCTGGGTCACCCCTGTTTTCTATTCACCTTTGTTCTCAATGTATTGGCTGCAGCAGTCATGTACCAACCTTTGGAAGTGAACAGCTCTGAATGGGGATGTAAGCAGAGGCACGTGATCGCTGCAGCCATTCAGCGCCTGCATCAGTGACGTCCTACTCTTAAAAAGAATGAAGGTGAACAGAGGACCGGGGAGACCTAGGGCTGGTATGGAGGAAGGCTGCTATCTGGCTGCACAAGGATATTCTTTAATTTTGGTATAAGCTGGACAATATCTTACAAATGTGACATGCACCTACAGCAGTGCTCCCCAACCAATGATTCTCAAGACCCTTGCATGTGGCTCCCTAGCTGTTGCCAGCTCTACATACTGGTATGCACTAATAGAACCAGGGATGTCATAGCATTACTACATCTTATTGCTAGGGTATGGAAGAATCATAGCACTATATATTTTTTAATAATTTTGAAATAATTTTTTATCACTGAAAAAAGTATATTTAAATCAGGGCAACAACAATTATCACGGAGGGAAAAAAAACCCTAATATAAAAATAAAAAAACAACAACTTTATTTAAAAAGAGACAGAGGGTGGAGGGCAGACATATTTGCAGGGTGGAGTCATGGCAGCAGGTTTACTGTAGGTTATAGGCTATCCTGGAGAGATGGGTTTTCAGGCTATTTTTGAATTTAGTGAGGGTGGGGGAGAGTTTGTGTTAGGCTATGTCTCCACTGCACATGTTTTTGATTTTTTTTGGGGTGCTTTTTTGTTTTCTGAAACTGCTAAAAAAAAAGACTGAAAACAGTTCCCATAGACTTTAATAATAAAACTGTTCTGTAATCTCATTTCTGTTCCTGACCATTTCTTGAAATATATGTTGCAAAAAACACCAAAACAGGGCTGAAAATTTACTATTGAAGTCTGTTTAAACAGACAGACATTTTTTGGTGCGTGTTTTTGAAGAAATCCACAGCATTTAATGTTGTGCAATTCTGCTTAAAAAAAAAAAACCACGGCAAAAATGCAAAACGAGCCAAAAACTTTTTTTTTTTTTTTAGCTGTTTTTGACATGCACTGGATAAAAAACTCAGTTTTATGAACAGTTTTAGGATTTGGTTTTCAGTGAGTTTTTTGTCCAATGCCGTGTAGACCTAGCTTTAGGGTAATAGGTTCCAGAGTATGGGGGAAGTACGAGAGAAGAGGTCCTATGAGGATAAGAGATTGCATGAGGGAAGGTATCAGTTAGAATACAGCAGAGATGTATGATGGGACAGGTTATGAAAAGCTTTATAGATCATGGTTAGTAACATGAACTGGAACATACAATACAAAATTCTCCATGAGGAATAAATTAGGTAACCAAATATTCTTTTTATACAGATATCATACTCACTGTAGATGTCCCGCTGAAAAGACCATATGTGACCAGACATGTCTGAGCAGTACAGAGCATAATTACAAGAAAGTAACCTTATGCTACTATATAGGACCATATGAGTCAATGGTCTTATGAATTAATTTTTGTGTTTATTACTAAGTGCCCTCCTTGCTGACTGCTGCCTCAGCTCTTGTAGAATGTGTTTCTAATTGATTATTGATGTGTATTACACATCGTTCTTCATTCCAGTAATGTAAAAGGATGTGGAAAGTCACTTCCATCAGCCTTTCAAACTTCTGCTGACTTCTAACATCAATTAAATAAATGCCTTTCATGTCATCACAAGTAGCAAAAGAAATGCTTTGTGAGTGGAACAATTGGCAAACTATGACAATGCTATAAAAGTAATGGTCCTACATTCAATATGAGAAAAACCTTTGACACTGATGAAGGTGTACTGATTCATTGAAAGTGGAATTTGACTCCTACAGCCCCCTTTTAGAAAGGAATTTGAGGAGGTGACATAGTTTCATTTGACATAATAGACTAATAAGAAGCTTACAGCATGTATTAAGTATAGCTCTACATTCCATTTTTCACATTTTAACACTACATATATATATGGAGTAACTGTCAGTATTTTGCTTGTCTGGTTTCATACTAACCTACAGTTTCATTTTTTGCTCTTAATTTCATGAGAGCTTTGTTAACAGTAGTTTAGCTCCATTCTGTCTGACATGTTTTCTAGTAACCTAAAGGAGGATGACTATTAGCAGTTTTGATCCCTCATGACTGCTAACAGTGCTAGTTAGATGAGGTCTAAAGCAGTTTAAAGAGAACCTGTCACATAGTTTTTGCCCCCCTGGCTGAGGACAGAACAAGGTAGTGTCAGGCATGCTGTTTCCAGTGCTGTGTCCCTTATTCTGTAAGATGCTGTAGTTTTTGTGTATTTAATGCTCAAATCTGCAGTTTTCAGCCCGAAGAGTCATTCGAAGAGTCCTTCAGAGTGTCAGTTTTTTTCAAACCCTGCCCACCTGATGCTAGCCTTGCCCAACTCAACTGGCAAACCTATTACTTTGAATAGGTAGAAACATGTGAATAACTGTCAGTGGGCGGAGCTAGCCTTTGGTGGGCGGGGCTAACACCTACTCATGAATAAGATTTGAGGGGGTAAATGCTCTAAAACTGCTACATCTTACAGAATAAGGGACACAGCGCTGGAAACAGCAGGTCTGACACTAGCTTGTGCTGCCCTCAGCAAGGGGGGCATAACTCATGTGAGGTTCCCTTTAAACATTCCTTGGACGATGGTCATATTGGTTGCATGACCAAGGAAAAGAAGTTTTATTCTTCCTCACACCACAAGATGAAATTCTTAGGCATTTCCCTAATGTGAAGTGTCCTGGACTCTGCATTGCTCATGATCTTCTGTCTGTTCTGGAGTGATGGTTCTAGCGTCCATCTAGGAGACCATTAGAGCAATCGGTCAAAAGCACAAGGAAAGGTTTAGGGAGTGTTTTACTGCAAAGTCCCAGAACACTGCATGGGACCACCTACAGGACACTTGGGATGACATGTATGAACGGGGGGCTGTGCCAGTTATCTGGCTTCAAAAAGCTTTAGTTGACCTGTTCTATAGATGTATGAACAGTCGCATTCCAATCTTTGGCCTGATAAGCGCAGGATCGACGCTTTTTAATGCGCCAGAGATTTGGGGCATTCTGGGGGGGTGTGTTGCACCACATTCATAGAATTAGACACATTTGTGATTCTTTGACGCCAAATCTAGGCGCAGAACAGTTAGAACAGCCAGACCAAGTTAAAGGTGGTCTGCCTCAGCCAGACTTGTTGTATTGGCACTACACTGCGCCTGTATGTATGACCTGCAGAAGAACAGGTTCATACTTTCTGCCGCAGTTTACACTACCTTAAAGCTATTTAGAACTGGCCTGTTAGCGCCAAAGTTCATACATGTCACCCTTGGTATCATAGCTCAAGAAGAATTAAACTTCTTTTCCCCAGTTATAGAACTTGCATTACCATTCACCTATTTATGTTTAAATTGCTTTACACCTCACCTGTCTAGTATCAATGGCAGTTTTGAAGAGTGAAAACTGCTGACAGATTTCATTTAATGGACATATGATATCCTGTAACTCTGTTAATAAGATACCAGCAGAATTTTCAATGTAACTAAACACATAAAGGAAAAAGACAACTACATATCACTTAATATCCGTCCATAATGGGTAAAGTAGAGAATTTAAATAAAAAAAAAAATGTAGATCTATTTTTAAACAATGTTGTAAGGTAAAGGGGTTTTCCAAAATCATAATAGTGATGGTCTATATCTTTGAGGCAGGGCTACAACACCCAGCAACAGTGACTACTGAATGTGTGGTTAGCAGGTATATGAAGCCATGTAAACAATAAGGGCTTGTCCCCACGGCAGAGAGCAAATACCGGACTGATTATTCGACCGGTACTTGCTCTGTTTTTGTGGCCATGCACATGGCTGCAGGGGGGGGGCGGCTTTTCTCCACTGTTTGCGGAGAAAAGCCCTTCCCATTCGCATTGACTTGTTCATATTCCGCCCGAAAACCGGGCGGAAGAATGAGCATGTTCAATGTTTTTCGGACCAGACCGTCTTAAAAACTGTCCGGCGGAAAATCTGTGCCGTGGGGACTGCTGCCCGGATTTTCCATAGAGGTCCATGATAAAGTGTGACAGCCGGTTTACAGACAGCTTTCAAAACCGAAAACCGTCTGTAAAACCGTCTATGGGAACATGCCCTATAGAGGCCTCAGCACTCACCTGAGCATGCCCCAAACATTGATCTGATACGAATGTATTTCATTATCTGTGACATCAACCTTGGTATATCATAGTCTGACAGGGGGTATGCTTTACCCAATATTTACCGCCCCAGATCATATTAAATATTATAACACCATAGTGAGTAGCACCCTAAAATGATTTAGTCGCTTTTCCACAAATGCTTATTGTTGAATCTCAGCAAGATCTGCTTATCTCACCCTCAACAGAGCCGAATAGCTTTTTCCTTCAAAACCGGTTTTTATATCTACTGTTTTTTTATGCTTGATGATTACACGTTGGGCCTGCTGGGTGGTTACAGCAACCAGTAAGAACCCATGTTTTACTGTAGTTTACAGAATGAAAGCTAAACACTGATTGATTGCAATGAGCAACTACTTTTACTCTGAGACAATTTCAATACTTGAGGCTCCTAGAGTTTGAGAGGGCTGAAAGCAATCATCTGTGGAAATGCATTCATTTAATTACATTATCATTTTCTTAGGCTAACTTAGCACTACAAGGAGCCAAACTTGCTGTCGCCCAAGCAGAACTGAATAACGCTCAGAGCCAACTTGATGCCAAGCAGAAAGAACTGGATGATGTGCAAGCCATGTATGATGCAGCAATGAGAGAGAAACAAACGCTACTAGATGATGCCGAAGCCTGCAGGAGGAAGATGGTCAACGCTACAGCACTGATTGAGGGGCTCGGAGGGGAAAAAGTAAGAAACCTATTCTAATGTGTCTTATTAGTAGCCTCATTTTTACCTTCTCTTGCTCCTAAGTCTTCAAATGTTTTAGAGAAAAGTTGGTGAGCACTAGTCAATACTATTTGAGGGTGCGTTTGTATGCTTTCGCCAAAATTCTGTCTTTTATTAGCTTCTTTATTCATGATCCAATAAATAGGGATAGAGGCTGTGCAAAAAGTAAAGGATAAATTATAGAGGAGGAAAGGAGATACAATAAAAGATCATTGGTAAAGATCACTTTAAAGGGGACAATGTGCTAACAGGCAAGTCTGCTGTAGGTAGCAGGTGTACTTGTACCTGACGTCTTTGGATAAAAATTCTAAAGGAGTACATCCATAATACTTCTTTATAATGTTGTGTACAGGAACATGTTATCTATGAATCTTCATTCTAAATATATAGAAGAGTCTTCAGTACGCTAGGAGTTAACCAACCAAGAAGGACTACTTGTGAAGGTCAATAAGACGCAAGCAGCACTGCTTAGAAAATTGGGCAATGACAATTTTGATGGTGGCTATATTCCCTTCTGTGAGCTTCTTTCACTGTATGTACCTTGGTGCAGATAATGGCAACCATTACCACTGCCATATTCTTATTTCAAATACTCTTGGTATCTCAGGCCAACGCTAAGACGTTGGGTTTGTTTGAAAACAGCCTTAGTAGTTTTTTTGGATGAAGCTATCCCCAAAGAATCCCAGGCCAGTATTGCAGATGTGCTGTAGTGGGCCATTTATTATGGAAAAGGAGATAGCATTGGTTCAGAACGTAACTATAGCCATAGCAGCTGTTACGGGTCCCAGAGGTTGATGGGTTCACTTAGGTGCGGTAATATTGTATCTTTTGGTGGAAAATAACTAGATGGTGTCTTTTTGCTATTTATTACTAATTATTACTATATATATATATATATATATATATATATATATATAATATATATATATATATATATATATATATATATAGTAATAAATGGTGTCTTTTTGCTATTTATTACTATATATATATATATATATATATATATATATATATAGTAGTAAATAGCAAAAGGCACCATCTTGTTGTTTTCCACCAAAAGATACAATGTTACCGCACCTAAGTGAGCCCTTCAACCTCTGGGACTCATAACAGCTGCTATATATATATATATATATATATATATATATATATAATATATAATATATACTATATATATATTATATATATGTCAAACATTTATATGTACCTTCGATTATCAATACTTAAGATGTGGTTTCAGTCTCCTATCATTAGTGGTTGCGTTCCATCTGATTTTGTTATGGGGTCCTATAAAGTCTAGTTATACCCCTGGCTTTGCTGTTAAGAATACAGTCAGGGTTCCTGTCTTGTAGACATAGATTTATTAATATACAATGTACAGGGTTGATGTAATTCCTCATTTAATGAGAGATGCAGGGTGGGGTCATCAGTATTGGGGATAGCCACAGTGTCATTTTTCATTTTATTTAATTTTTTTGAGGTTTTGTTGAGGTTTGGGTTACAAACACTAGACCAAAGATTTCGACTAGACAATAGTGCTTGTGTGCTATGAGTGCCTGTCAGCCTTATTCCTTACATTAGTTAACACTCTATCTTGTATCTTAAGGAGGGAGTCCAGCATTTATTGTTTGTAAAACTGTGATTATATAAACTAAATAATTAGCATTTCCCCTGTATATGCCTGTTTCAGTAGTTAGATATGCAATGGGAGGTTGTTTGAGTTCATGGAATTGAAAGAGGAGAAAGAAAAAGCTAATTTAAATTGTAAGATTATCTTTTGTTTAAGCTTAAACCTACGGCATCAGTAACTGGTGTCTATAGAGGCTGCCTGCAATAATTTTTTCAGACAACCTTAAGAAGGTTAAACAGCTGTCACGTGTCTCACAATAGTAGAATTTTTTGCCTTGTTTGACTAGTAGCTGTAGTTAGCATGCTTTGACTGAGAGATCTAAAGTGCAAACCAATCTTACTCATTGTTAGACATCTTCTTTTCTAATACATATATATTGATCTCAAGACTGTGGATTGAAATCTACTATATACCTAACATGGAGCTATATTGTTCAATGTTAGTTTACTGTTAAAGGTCAGACCTCTTGCTATAAATGCCTTTTTTTCTAAATGACTGTAAAATGGACTCAAAATATATACAAAATAAAAAGTGAAATGTTTGAAATTTTTAAAATAAATCCCTCCTTTTTTCTCATGTCCCTAGATAAGATGGACAGAAAGCAGTAAAAACTTTCAGAATCAAATCATTCGACTAGTTGGAGATGTTCTTTTGGCCACTGGTTTCCTCTCGTACAGCGGTCCATTTAACCAGGAATATCGGACTCTTCTGCTCCAGTTATGGAAGAAGGAAATGAATCATAATAGAATACCATACAGTGATGTAAGAATAATTTTCCATCATTTTGCTTTCTGATTGTTCATGTGGTTTTAAATGTTAAATATCTTGGTACTTGATACTACATGCTAGTAAGTCATGAAACCGTACCTTCCAGCTTTTAGAGGGACACATCAGGCCACGCCTCTGACCATGCCCAAACACATGACATAACATAAGGCCATGTCTTTGACCAAACCCAAACAAATGACATCACACCAGGCCATACCTCTAACCATGCCCACCTAACAGAATCATGCCCCGCCCCTCCAGCAGATCAGTGCCATCACAATAGCGGCATTACTATAAACATGTATTTATATATGGTACGGTATTCTATACAGAAATACATACAACTAGCTGTAAGACAATGTTCTATGTATGATACTTCTATTTAATGGCCGTACAGTGACCGCATAATACCGCTACACAAGGAGCAAATATCACTGTACTGTTATTGACCACACCAAAACTAATATTATCAATGATACCAGTATGCAAAGAATAAATAATACCGCCACACCATGACCATGTATCACTACTGAATACTGCCACATATTACCACCACATAGTGACTGAATAACACCGCAACATCATGACCACATTTCACCCCAACATAGTGACTGAATAATACCACCATATATCACCACCACATGGCTGAATAATACCACCACACTATGATCACATATCACCACCACATAATGATAGAATAATACCGCCATACTATGACCACATATCACCACCACATAGTTACTGAATAATTCCACCTCACCATGACCACATAGCACCACCACATAGTGAATGAATATAACTTACAGGAGGCTATATACAGTAGAAACCTACAGGAGGCTATGCATTATATACCTATAGGGGACATATGTAACCTACAGGGGACTGTATGCAGTATAAACCTACAGGGGGCTATCTACAGTATATACCTACAGGGGGCATATGTACCCTACAGGGGTCTGTATACAGTATATAACTATAGGCAACATATATACCTACAGGAGGCAGTATACAGTATATACCTACAGGGGGCTGTATACAGTATTTAGCTACAAGGGGCTGTATGCAGTACATACCTGCAGGGGGCTGTATGCAGTACATATCTACAGGGGGCTGTATGCAGTATATACCTACAGGGGGTTGTATACAGTATATACCTATAGAGGACATATATTACCTACAGGGGGCTGTATGCAGTATATACCTATAGAGGGCTGTATGCAGTATATACCTACAGGGAGCTATATACAGTATATACCTACAGTGGGCTGTATGCAGTATATACATACAGGGGGCTGTATGCAGTATATACCTATAGGGGACATATATAACTTACAGGGGGGCTGTATGCACTATATACATTCATGGGGCTGTAAGCAGTATATGCCTACAGGGTGCTGTATGCAGTACATACCTACAGGAGGTTTTATACAGTATATACCTACAGGAGGCTGTATACAGTATATACCTACAGGGAACATATATAACCTACAGGGGGCTTTATGTACTATATACCTACAGATGGCTGTATGCAGTATATACCTACAGGGGGCTGTATGAAGTACATACCTACAGGGGACATATATAACCTACAGGGGCCTGTATGGCGCATATTCCTATAGGAGGCTGTATACAGTATACATCTACAGGAGACATATATAACCTACAGGGGCTGTATACAGTATATACCTACAGGGGGCTGTATGCAGTATATACATACAGGGAACATATTTAACTTACAGGGGACTGTAAACAGTATATACCTACAGGGGCCTGTATGAAGTATATATCTACAGAGGACATATATGCCACAGGGGGATGTAAACGGTATATACCTACAGGGAGCTGTATGCAGTATATACCTACAGGGAACATATTTAACCTACAGAGGGCTGTAAACAGTATATACCTACAGGAGGCTGTATGCAGTATATACCTACGGGGGGGGGCTGTATACAGTGTATATATATATATATATATATATATATATATATATGCAGTATATACCTAGAGGGGACATATTTAACCTACAGAAGGCTGTATGCAATATATAGCTACGGGGGACATATATAACCTACAGGAGTTGTATACAGTATATACCCACAGAGGGATGTATGCAGTATATACCTAGAGGGGACATATTTAACCTACAGGGGGTATATAGCTACAGGGGACATATATAACCTACAGGGAGCTGTATACAGTATATGCCTACAGGGGCTGTTTTCAGTATATACCTACAGGAGGCTGTATACAGTATATACCTACACTGGGCTGTATGCAGTATATACCTACCAGGGGCTGTATACAGTATACACCTACAGGGGTCTGTATACAGTATATACCGACAGGGGCCTGTATGCAGTATATAGCTACAGGGGACATATATAACCTACAAGGGGCTGTATGCAGTATATACGTACAGGGGACTGTATACAGTACATACCTACAGGGGGCTGTATATACCTACACGGGACATATATAACCTACAGGGGGCTGTGTACACTATATACCTACCAGGGGCTGTATAAAGTATTTACCTACAGGGACCTGTATGCAGTATATAGCTACAGGGGACATATATAACCTACAAGGGGCTGTTTACAGTATATACCTACAGGGGACTGTATATAGTATATACCCACTGAGGGCTGTATGCAGTATATAGCTACAGGGGACATATTTAACCTACAGGGGGCTGTATACAGTATATACCTACATGGGGCTGTATGCAGTTTATAACTACAGGGGACATATATAACCTACAAGGAGCTGTATGCAGTATATACCTAGAGGGGACATATTTAACCTACAGGGTGCTGTATGCAGTATATAGCTGCAGGGGACATATATAACCTACAGGGGGCTGTAAGCAGTATATACCTAGAAGGGACATATTTAACCTACAGGAGGCTGTATGCAGTATATACCTACAGGGGACATATATAACCTAGAGAGGGCTGTATGCAGTATATACCTACAGGGGGCTGTATGCAGTATATACCTACAGGAACCTGTATATAGTATATACCTACTGCATACAGCCCCCTGTAGGTTATGTATGCCCCTGTAGGTATACATTATTTAGAAAATTGTCAGGGCAGAAGGAGAGTAAGGAGGTAATTGCAGTGTCCCAAGGGAGGGAGGGGGGATTCTAGAAGGTTGGTCAGTCTGCTGCTGCTGCTGCTGCAGACATTCAATTCTTGTGTTGTACTCACACATTTTACAGCACACAGGACTCAGGAGTGGGACAGGCAGCAGCAGCAGACTCCAACCACAGTCACTCACTGATCGTCACCTCCCTCCACAAGCTGCTTATAACTAGAACACCTGCATTGGTGTAAGCAGTTATACATACAGCCTGAACTGATGAAACAAATGTGAGGAATACACTCTGCTCCCCTCTCTGTTATCATGCAGGAGGTATAGGGGAGCAGAGTGTATAAGGCTGTGTTATATGGGTGCATTACTGTATATCTGGCAGCTAAAGAGTAATTGCCTAGATCCTTCACTTACAGCTGTCACTGTGAGAAGAGCAGAGAGGAGATCAGGCAGCCATTGTTACACTGCTCAAAGAGAGTGAAAGACAATGAGGACACAGACACAGCCAGCACAGAAAACTACTTTCAGTTTCGTTATCACACAGCTCAGAGGGAAGTGCAGCCAAAGTGCAGGCAGCCAATCACAGCAGAGGGTGGGTATCCATGCACAGGGGGCGTATCCCCCTGGGTTGAACTAAACATCAGGCACCCAATCACAGCAAAGGGGCCGTGGCCCGACCTCAGGCTGCAGAAAAGCTCTAGACACAGATTAGCTAACAGCTGCTATAGTAAATGATTTAGGTAATGCAAACCAATTGCAAAAGTGCTTATTTTACTGTCCCCATCATTACAGATATGATCTTTGTAGCGATAAAACACCTTTAAGATTGTTTACTTTATATGCAGGTGTTTTACAACAGAGACTGCCAACTGTTATAACCCCTTCACGACCTTGGACGTATGCATACACCCAGGTCGTTTGGGGGTTCACGCACCTGGACATATGAATACGTCCTGAGGATCGCGCGAACTCTAAAGCAGAGTTCGCGCGATCGGCGTGGGGTGTCAGCTGTATATTACAGCTGTATATTACAGCTGACATCCCGCAGCGTCGGCCCCAACCCGAGATCGCTCCGGGGGGGCCGGTTAACCCCTTAATTATTGCGACTGATAGGTCACAATAAGTAAGGGAGACGCAGGAGGAGATCGTGCGGCTGCTGTGTACTGACAGACAGCACGGAGGGCATAGAATGCCTTCCGGGTTGTCTGTGACGTCACGATGCCCGGCAGTGCCCTGTGGGCATGGCCCAGCATCGTGACTGACAGTTGTCATAGGAACCAGTGCACAGCAACAAGCTGTGCATTGATTCCTATTGAATGAGAGATCTAAAGATCTCTCATTCAAATCCCCTATGGGGAAAAGTAAAAAAAAAAAAGTGAAAAAGTAAAAAAAAAAGTAAAAAAAGTGAAAAACATGTAAAACATAAACACGAAAAACACGAAAAATAAAATAAAAACACGTACACCGCCCTTCACAAACGCCAATCGCCCCAAAAAAGATCAAAAATAAATAAAGTACCCATATTTGGTATCGCCGCGTGCATAACGACCTGCCCTATAAATCTGTCATGTTAATTTACCCGTACGGTGAACGCCGTAAAAACAAAACAAAAAAAATCAATCACAGAATTAAGATTTTTGTTCATCCCGCAGCACATAAAATGGAATAAAAGTGATCAAAAACCCCTATAAACGCCAACGTCAGTTCATCCGGCAAAAAAAATAGTCCTAACACAGCTCTGTATACGGAAAAATAAAAAAAAGTTATGGCTCTCAGAAGATAGCGATGCATAAATATTCTTTTACACACTAAAAACACTTCTTTTTTTTTTTTAAAGTACTTCAACATAAAAAAACTATATAAATTGGGTATCGCCATAATCGTATACCATTGCAATTGTACCGCCCCCCAAAGTAAAGTTATCACAACATTTACAGTGCACGGCGAACGCTGTAAAATTAAAGCCCAAAAAACAATGGTGGAACTGCGTTCCCCCCCCCCCCCCCTCATTTTCATGGCCCAATGCTAAAAAAAAACCATGGAACACCAGTGCACCCAAAATGCCCAATACACCCCTAGATGAGATCCCTGAGGGGTGTTGAATCTAAAATGGGGCAACTTCTGGAAGGTTTCGCCTGTTCTGGTACTTTGGGGTCTTTGCAAATGCATCATGGCCCCACCAAAATCTCCGTTCCAATAGTGCTCCCTCCCTTGTACGCCCTGCCATGCGCCCAAACAGCAGTTTACACCAACATGTAAGGTATTGCCGAACTTGGAAGAAATTGCTTAACAAAGTTTTGAGGTTCTTTTTTCCAGGATTCCTTGTAAATATGAAACATTTTAAGCTAAAATTTCAGATTATTGGAAAAAATGTTTTTTTAATTTTCACAGCCTAATGCTAAAAAAAAATGTGTGAATCACCTGTGGCGTCGATATACTCACTACACACCTGTATATATACCTTAAGGGGTGTAGTTTCCAATATGGGGTCTTTTTAGGGGTGTTTATTAAGTTTTAGCACCTTAGGATGTCCGCAAACCTGAAATGGTGCCTAAATAAAATTGTATTGAAAATGAGATCCCAGAGTCCGGTAGGTGTTCTTCCTATTCTGGGGCTTATGGGTGAGCCAAATAATGCACTAGGGCCACATATGGGATATTTCTAAAAACGGCAGACCTGGGGGAAATGATATTACATTGCATTTACCTAGTCACATTTACCGTATTCCAGTGAATAATGGATAAATATTGAAAATCTGCAAAAATAGTGAAATTTTGAAATTTCACCTCCACTTTGCTTTAATTTCTGTGAAATACCTAAAGGGTTAACAAACTTCCTAAACACTGTTGTAAATACTTTAAGGGGTCTAGTTTCTTAGAAGGTGTCATTTATGGGGGTATCTAACATACAGGCCCCTCAAAGCCACGTCAGAACTGGACTGGTCCCTAAAAAAATGTATATTGCAAATTTTCTTGAAAATGTGAGAAATTACTACTAAATTTCTAAGCCCTCTAATGTCATAAAAAAGGACATTTAAAAAATGATGCCAACCTATAGTGGACATATGGTAGATGCTAGTTATAAACTATTTTGTGGTGAATAATTATCTGTCTTGTACGCAGAAATTTTGGAACTTTCAAAATCACAGATTTTTCAAATTTTTCATGAAATTTTGATATTTTTCACAAAAAAACAAGGCTTGTATGGATAAAATTTTCTTACTAACTTAAAGCACAATGTGTCACGAGAAAACAATTTAGAATCACATGAATAGGTAAAAGTGTCAAAAAGTTATTCTCACATAAAGTGACTCATGTCAGATTTAAAAAATAGAGCTGTGTCAGGAAGGTCAAAACTGGCTGGGTCCTTAAGGGGTAAAGGTTATTCCAAGATTACTTCTAGGGTGTTTCTAACCTTCCTCAGTCCCGTCTTTCCGGTACTGAAATAGTACTGTATCTCTTTATGTTCCTTTCAGTTCTTGAGAACATTAACCCATCAGGCACTGCATTGACAGTCTAGGATTAGGTCTATACTTGCTGGATTAAATGTACACACACTCACATGGGTCCTCATTGACAAAAAAAACAAATAAAAAAACAACTGTGCTGTGACTTTCAAACTACTTGCATACACACTTATTGGAGCAGTCTTGGAAGCTAGATTAATGCTGACAAATGATAGAGTGGAACAGAAGCTGTCACACAATCTCGGCATGAGTCATCTCTGGGACAAGGTCATTTTAGGTAAAATCACAAAACAATATAATTAGAATGTATTTTTTAAGATATGAAGCTTAGTCCTGCATAGCTATTGGCAAGCCAAGCTTTGTCTAATGAAATATGTATCTTATATTACTGATCAATGTGTTCCAGTTTGTCAAAAGATTTACGTAAGGTTATATTAAAATGGAGCGTTAATTTTCAGAATGTTTTTCCGTGTGCCCATGAAGGATTGAAAGAACTGACCTATGGACACTGTGGAAAATGATTTCCTTTTCACTTTACTTGCCATCCATTACAATGTGCTGCAATAGCTTATTCTTCAGAAAGGCTATTCAACATTTCAGTTGTTGTTACATTTCCAGTATAGCATGTAATACTGTTCCCACTGTCACTCTTACCTGTACAGGTAGCCAAGCATTCTTCTATCCCAGGGCATATATGTAGATCACTATCCAAGCCCTGCCTGTAAAAGTGCTTCACAAGCCAGATTGGCTTATTCATGCACCATCCCAGTAACAAGCTATGCTGTGGCTGCACATAACCAACCAACATCAGATCACAACTGTGTTGCATATCATAAGAACACTGAATAGCCTTACTCCTATTTTTGTGCCTGTATAACAAATAGCGTCTTCAACTTTAACTTTCTAACATTATTCTCAGGAAGAAAACTGGTGTACCTCTAATTAAAAATAGCTTTCAATAAATCAATAGTAGAAACCAAAATAAGAAACTTTGTAGCATATCTAATTTGAGATATAATCAGCCTTCTTTTCGCTCACCTTTCTGCTGTCTAAGGGTATGTTCACATGGCGTAATTGCGACGTGTACAGTACGTGCCGCAGTACGCCGGGTGTTTTGGGAGACGCGCTGATCAGTAGCCCGACAGCCCCATTTACATGCATTACTCGCGGCGTGTAAATGCCGCAAATAATTGACACATCACTTATCTCCCTGCGTGTACACTCCGACCGCATGGCACGTGTGGGGGAACAAGGCGTAATCCATAGTTCTCTATGAGAGCTATGGATTACCGTAATTGCGCCCTGCATCTCGCCGCATATTAAGCGCAATACGCAACGAAATATACCCGCAATGACGCCTCAAAATAAGCCGTGTGAACATACCCTTAGGGCTTGTTCACACAACATTTTTGATCCTTTTTTACGGATCCGTTTATGAGGTGTGAAAAGCGCATCCGGAAAGCGGATCCGAAAAACGCAACAGTTGATACTTTATTTGGATCTGTATTGCATGCTTTTTCACTTGCGTTTTACGGATCCACTTTCCGGATATCTATCTATCTATCTATCTATCTATCTATCTATCTATCTATCTATCTCTTCCCCCCTGCAGCAGTTCACCTTCCACCATCCATCCATCCATCCCCCTGTAGCAGTTCACCTTCCCCCATCCCCCTGCAGCAGTTCACCTTCCCCCAGCCATCCATCCATCCCCCTGAAGCACCTCATCTCCCCAGCCATCCATTCATCCCCCTGCAGAACCTCACCTGTACAGCCGCCGATCCCCCCCCCCCCCCCGTCCGTCCGTCCAGCCGCCGTGGATGCCCCGTCCGTCCAGCCGCCGCCGCTCACCGCCGATGCCCCGTCCGGCTGCCAACTGCGCTTTTCGCATCCGCTTTCAGAATGCAAAGCACCGCTGATACGTACCCGGAGTGTGGAGCGCTTTTGGACAAGTGCCAAAAGCGGACTCCATTATCTCCTATGGGCTTTCACTTGCGTAAACCGCAATAAGAATTGACATGTCAATTCTTAAAGCGGATACGAAAAGCGCAGTGCAGGAGAGCTCTCAAAAGCGCATCGCCGATCTCCCGTGAGAACAGCAATGCGCTTTTGCCATTGAACTCAATGTTAATCACACTGACAATTGTTAGATCCGTTTTGCAGATCCGTAAAACGGATCACAAAAACGTCGTGTGAACAAGCCCTTAAGCTCCATTCACATTACATTTTTCATCTCTGTTTAACACATATGTTAAACAGATAAATTTTAACCCCTTAACGCAGTGGCCTATTTTTTTTCAGGTATGTTTTTCCCTCCTCCCCCTTCCCAGAGCTATAACTTTTTTATTTTTCTACCTACATAGACGTATGAGGGTTTTTATTTTGCGGGACAAGATGTACTTTTTAATGGTGTCATTCATCGCACCATAGAATATGCTTCGAATCCACAAAAAAATTCTAAGTGGTGCAAAATGTGAAAAAAACGTAATCCGCCATGTTTGCGGGAGTGTTGTTTTTACGACTTTCAGTCTTCAGTTCTCTGTATTCTACAGGTTGATATGAATCTGGCAATACCAAACTGCGCTGTGACGCTATTTTCTGCGACCAATAACTTTTTTGTACTAACACCTACGGACTTGAGTGAGCGTGCATTTTTATTGCTACCAGTATGGAATACATGCAACTTTTTTTTACTAAATTTATTCCAATTTTTGGGGGACATGAAATTACCAAAAAAAACGCAATTATGGCGTTTGGATTTTTTTTTCTTCTAGCGTGTTCAGCATACAGGATAAGTGATGTTATATTTTAACAGATCAGAATTTTTCGGACGAAGCAATACCAAATATGTGTAACTTTTTTATTATTTTATCTTTTATTTGTAAAATGGCAAAAGGGGAGTGATTTGAACTTTTAATATATTTTTTTTACACTTTAAAAATTTTTTTTTCCTCACTTTAACTTTGAGTCCCACTAGGGTACTACACCATTAGGAGGCGCAATCATTTTTACACCCTAATACATTGTAACACAATGCATTAGGGTGTACAAGGATGGCAGTTTTATTACTTTCTGCCTGGGGCCGGAATTGGCAAAATTGAAAACATGATGGCGATGCAAGCTTTTACAAGGCTTCCAGCTGCCATGTTAAGTGATCGGTAGCCTGTGATTTCGACGCAGGCACCCCGATGGAAGTGAGGAACGGTGCGCGGCACCGTTTCTCATTGATTTAGATGCCGCGCAAAGAAGGGGCAATTAGCAGCTAACACCCAGTGGTTATGTAACGGGATTGCACTGCAATCCCACTGCAGAGCCCCTTAATGGCATTAGGACGTACTCATAAATACAGTGTTGGTAAGAGGTTAACACTAAAAAACATCTTCAACTGTAGCTGTATTGTATATGTTAAATGTATAAGCATATACCTGCATCCATCTCTGTCCATTTTTGACAAAAATAACATACGTTTTTCTAATTTTTTGTTGTTAATGAATTTGTTTAAATTTTTTTTTTCAATAGAATATACAAAAAATATATCCGTTTAACCTACGGTTGAAAGCAGAAGTTTACATACACTGTATATAAAGACACATATGCATGTTTTTCTCAATATCTGACATGAAATCAGTACAAACCTTTCCCGTTTTAGGTCAAGTAGGATTACCAAAATTATTTATATTTGCCAAATGCCAGAATGAGAGAGAGAATTTTTTAAGGCATTTTTATTACTTTCTGCAAAGTCAAAAGTTTACATACATTTCATTAGTATTTTGCAGCATTGCCCTTAAACTGTATGACTTGGGTCAAACGTTTTGGATATTCTTCCACAAGCTTCTAACAATAGTTGGTAGGAATTTTGGCCCATTCCTCCTGACAGAACTGGTGTAACTGAGCCATATTTGTTGGTCGTCTTGCTTGCACCTGCCTTTTCACCTTTGCCCATAAATTTTCAATAGGATGAGATCAGGGCTTTGTGATGGCCACTCCAAAACACTGACTTGGTTCTCCTTAAGCCACTTTGTAACCAGTTTGGCAGTATGCTTCAGGTCATTGTCCATTTGGAAGACCCATTTCCATCCAAGCTTTAAAGAAGTTGTCTCACTGCAGGCTTTCAGCCTACCTCAGTGTGTCTGGCAGCATAGGATTTTTGAATTCAGGGGCGTGCTTCTTGTCTGCCTCTTCTCCTCCCTCTTCCCCCCTCCCCTAAGCACACAGACAGCTCTCCTCCTTGGACTGCAGAAACTTCTATACAGCAGGGGGAGGACGAGGGGGTTTGCTGCCAGAGTTAACCCTGCGTGTGCCTGCCTACATCTGCTGCTCACTGCTGGATCAGCTGCACTATGCTGCTGTGGCCGAGCTCTTGCTGCTCTTCTCCATAGTCAGGAGACAGCAGGGAGAGGGCTGATCTATGAGTGTGGAGAGGTCTGTGAAGCTGTGTATGCTAATACCAGAGCAGCGGGGGATGTAAGTGTTCCTATACCCCCTGCTAAGCATACAAATCTCCACCGACATCGCAAGCAACAACAAACACAAACACTGTCCTTCCATCAGAACAGACACAGGGCAGCTGGGAAGTGTGTTACTATAATCATAATGTGTCACTAATACAGCAGAGCAGGGAGGGATAGGAACCATTCACATGCCCCCCTGATCTGTTCTATTAGTATAGTCAGAGCTCCACAGACACATGGTGATTATAGTAACACACTTCACTGCTGTCCCATCCTACTGACCACAGATCAGCCTCACCTCTGCTCTCCTCAATCTGTGTAGAGAGCAGGAGGGAGCAGGCGCACACAGGGTTAATCCAGGCAGCACAGCTACACAGACACAGATGCTGGGAGTAGAGCCCTCCCTCCCCTTCCCCTACAGAAGCATCACAAGTGCCCTCAAACTGTGCGGGAGGGGCTCTGTGCTCCGACCTGTATTGAGAAACTGATGAGTCACCAGCACTGGAGGCCAGTGAGATAAAAATCAACAGGTCGGCTGCTATATTGATTTGAGGAGCTGATGCACTCCTACTACCAGGGATAACTCAAAATCAGTAGGACATTTGTAATGAACATATATTGCAAAGCTGCTTGTTTTTTAAAGATCTTTTAATTAAAACCCAATCATTGTAGCGAGACAACCCCTTTAAGTTCCTGGCTGATGTCTTGAGACACTGCTTCAATATTACCACATAATCTTCTTTCCTCATGATGCCATCTATTTTGTGAAGTGCACCTGTTCCTCCTGCAGCAAAACAACCCCACAACATGATGCTGCCACCCCCGTTTTTCACAGTTGGGATGGTGTTCTTAGGCTTCCAAGCTTCTCCCTTTTTCCTCCAAACGTAACAATGGTCATTATGGCCAAACAAATCAATTTTTAGTTTCGTCAGACCACAGGACATGTCTCCAAAAATGTAGATCTTTGTGCCTGTGTGCATTTGCAAACATTAATCTGGCTTTTATATGTTTCTTATGGAATAATGGCTTCTTCCTGGCAGAGTGGCCTCTCAGCCCATGTTGATACAGTACTCGTTTCACTATGGATAATAACACAATCTTACCAGCTTCCGACAGAATTTTCACAAGGTCTTTTGCATTTGTTCTTGGGTTGATATGCAGCTGTCGAACCAAAGCACGTTCATCTCTGAGACACAGAACCTGTCTCCTTCCTGAGCAGTATGATGGACATTCCCATCTTGTTTGTAAGTGGATATAATTGTTTGTAAAGTTGAACGAGGCACCTTCAGGTTTCTGGAAATTGCACCCAAGAATGACCCAGACTTGTGCAAGTCCACAATTTTCTTCCTGATATCTTGGTTGATTTCTTTAGACTTTCCCATGATGTTACACACAGAAGCAGTGTGTTTCTGGTGGGCTTTAAAAATCATCCACAGGTGTGTCTCAGATGTTGCCAATAAATCAGAAGCTTCCAAAGGCATGACATCATCATATGGGCTGTCCCAAATTGTTTATAGGTATTCCTATTGTATGTAAACTTTTGACTTTGCAGAAAGTAATAAAAATGCCTAAACAATTCTCTCTCTCATTATTCTGGCATTTGGCAAATATAAATAATTGTGATGATCCTAATTGACCTAAAACTAGTAAGATTTATTCTGATTTCATGTCAGATAGTGAGAAAAACATGCATATGTGTCTTTTTACGTAGTGTATGTAAACTTCTGGTTTCAACTGCATGCAAACATGGAGCTTTAAGTTTGCATGTTTCCCATTGATACTCATGTTAAAAAAAATACGGTACATACACCACAGGCGACATGTATGATTTATGACGCTTAGACGCCAATTTTTATGTGCATTATAATAGTGTAGAATGCGCCTAAATTTATGAACAATTTTGGTTTAGGTGAACTAATTTGAAACAGTTGGAGGCATGCTTTCTTTAAGGCAGCGAACACTCATTATAGACTTTTATTAGTCATTCATTCATTAATCAGTTGGTCAGTTCAATGAATGGAAGTACCTATGTTATTTTTATTTTAAATTTAGTGAATGTAGAGGAAAGACAACTGATGTGAGTGCTGATTTTCCAGCTTGGGGCACACAGCACTGCCCGCATGATCTATCTGGGATATAGGTGAAAGGATATACAATGAGTGAATAGATACATTTCAGCCAGCACCAGCGTAGCTGAAAAAAGTTAAACAAAAAAAATAATACAAAGTATACAGAATAAATGGAGGATTTTTTCCTATTCTTTTGAAAGTTTTTGCTACAAACTTCCTTTGTGAGGCTTATCTTGGGAAGCCTCTGAAATCTGACTTCTTATTGATTTTACTGTCAGTCATACAGGATCTTGTTCTCTGTTACTTGGTGGGACATAACATTTCAGGTTCCATATTTAAACTATATTGGACTCTTTTCTAACTGTTTGCAGAGCAGTGTATATAGTGGTGTCAGAATATCTTAACAGTGCAAGAGCATTATAGTCTGGATTGAAGGAAACGGACAATTGTAATCTTGTTTAGTTACTCTTTGTAATTCATTAAATAATATTTGTGGGCAAACTCACTAGTAGACATATACTGTCTCTCAGTTCATGTTTCTTTTTTTATTTATTTAAAATTCATGTTTTTTTTAATTAAATTCAGCATATTTTGTTGATAAATATATGGTAGATGTGACTGGTTGTATATGGATACTTTGCTTACCTATGTCACTATATTCCAAGGCACATTTGCCGTTCAGGAACAGACCACAGATACAGAGGTTTTTTTAACTGTTAATACCTACATAAAATAGACAAAATGTGGTCAAACTTGCTAATTTTGAAGGAGGATCTGGATTAATTGGATCGTAACATTCCCAATCCTTTGTTCTTATGAGAGGTAAGCCATTGCCAGGATGTCTAGCAGTGTATTATGTCTCTCTATCCATGCAAACAGCCATACTTCAGGGGAGTCGACAGAAATAATCAGCAGTCTTTTAAAGTAAGTCTGTTACGAGATTTATGCTGTCTGAACATAGGAAGAGACTTATCAATGATGCTGATGTGGGAATGGAGAAGCTGACAGATACCGCCCAGATGGCATTTTACCGGATACCCTGGCTCACATCTTAATTATGTTTCTCTGAAATGCTGCAACATTTCAGAACAGTAAATACTAATGTATCCCAAAAAACGTTATGTCCGTATTTCAAGTCAAACAGAGAAACTCCGATATTGTATAGACTCATTACAAATAGAGTGCTATATATCAAGTGTTTGTTTCTTTTAATATGGATCATTATGGCTTACATAAAGAAGTTTTCTCACTACAATGATTAGCTTTTAACATGTATGGACAGGTAATTGAAGACTTTTTCTAATTACATTGCTTTGTCGATTTTTCTTTAGACAGGAGATAGAGAAGATTTGATCTCCTCTTACAGCACACAAGTTTTCTTTAATTACAACCATCTCTCCCCACCTCTCCCTGCTCTCTTTAATCTCTCATTGCTCTAAACTACAGTTAGTCACTCTTTTCAACCATGGTAAGGCATCTCTAGCTACAGACTTTGAAAACTTTTCATTTAGCTAAGACAACATTCTTCTTTAGAGCTTTGCAACCTGTGTAACGCACTGACATGAGTGCAAGAGATTTATAAAGTGTAACAGGAATAGCTTGGAACAGAGCTGATATGTCAATGATTGCTATAGACCCCCCCACGGCCTAAAGAGCATGTGTGATTCTAAAGCTGGCTGTGGCTGCACAGTGAGAAAACCCCCTTTAACTTTTATGATACACATACAATAGTATATCCAATATTATCAATATAGCAAAAAAAACCATAACACAGCACAACATAAGCGTTCAACCAGTGACATATACACTATACCCAAAACAATCAATCATCAATTGAAAGAACCACTAAAAACAAAAAAAACAAAAATGAAATATCTTTCCATTGATGTCTTCAGTGGATGGAGCAGGTCCCATAACATCACCGGGCATGCTGGAATGAGTCCTAAAATGAACTTTAGAACCCTAAAAACCTGTAAAATCATGTTCTAATAATATTCTAACTTTTTGAGATGCACTAATAGATGGCTGTTATGAAGGTACCTTTCAAAATATAATGCTGCCCTTGGTTCAGGCAGTATAAATCTCCTGACAGATTCTCTTTAAGGTCTATGATCTCCTTAAACAAAACAAAAAAACATCTGAACAGAACTTTCCAAAAGACAACAACTTCAGGGCACCGCAAAACCAAAAAAAAAAAAAACGTTTGTTTTAAGTTCTTTACATAATCAATATGTTTGCACGTATACTATAATAATATGTTTTTTATCTTTTTTTTTAAAATCTATTTAAGTTGCTGTGTGCAGCAAGGCATACCCTGAATGGAGTTACATAACTAGAATTAATCAGGTCCCATAACAGACTAAGATGAACCCACACCACTTCATGACAGTAAACTGAAACAGCAGCATAAATAGCATACAGGTATTGATAATGTCGCCATATATCAGAACACCCTCCTAAGGAGTTTTATATAAGAGAAAGCCCCTAACTTTTTAATCCCTACAAAAATGTAGGATGTTTTGCCCCCTTAGGGTGCTTTCACACAGTGCGTTTTTTGTGCGTTTTTGATGCATTTTTCAATGCATTTTTTGTGCAGAAAGGTATAGCAATTAATGCTGTACATTGCGGCACAAATCGCGGTAAATTCGCGGTAAAATTGCGGTAATTGCAGCGATTTTTGTGCAATGTACAGCGTTAATTGCTGTACCTTCCTGCACAAAAAATGCATTGAAAAACGCACCAAAAACGCACCGTGTGAAAGCACCCTTAAACTCCGTGTCCATACTAATAGCTGCTAGCATGGGCGTAACTATAGCCATAGCAGCCATAGCGACTGCCATGAGGACCAGAGGCTTAGGGGGCCCCACCTAGGTACAAAAACATTTTTCCTTTTTGTAGGGAACAGATTTGGTGGCTTTCTGCTCTCCAGCTCTTTTATGTTGGTTCTCTGATATATGGCTGTATAACTTTTACCTTTAATTATTGCTACTTATGCTGCTGTTTTAGTTTATTGTTAGGTGGTAGGGCCCCATATCATTTTGCTATGTGGCCCTATGAACTATAGTTATGCCCCCGGCTGCTCCATTTATATTTACAGCCATACCTGAATGTTCACATATTGCACGATCAAGAATCACCTCTAATAATAAGATTTAGCTTTCACCAACAAACGACCAATAAGGACTCTCATGTTCTAATGTTAGTAAAACCACCATTCCTGGATTAGGTTGTCATAATGGGTACTTGATGGGTATTTTCCAATGGACCAACTTAACATTTTTTACCTTTTTTTTTAAACCTCTGTGTGCAATAGATCTTGCTTTTACTAGGTATAATGAGGAAAATAAGTATTTGATACACTGGCAATTTTGAAAGTTTTGTACCTACAAAGGATGGAGAGGTCTGTAATTTTTATCGTAGGTGAACTTCAACTATGAAAGACAGAATCTTTAAAAAAAATCTGGAAAATCACATTGATTTTTAAAGAATTTTCATTTTATTGCATGAAATAAGTTTTTCATCCTCTACCAACCAGCAAGAATTCTGGCTCTCGCAGACCTGTTATTTTTTTCTTGAAGAAGCCCTCCTACTCTGCACTTATTACCTGTATTAATGCGTTACCTGTATAAAAGACAACTGTCCACACACTCAATCAATTACACTTCAACCTCTCCACCATGGCCAAGACAAAAAAAATGGCTAAGGACACCAGGGATAAAATGGTAAACCTGCACAAAGCCGGGATGGGTTACAGGACAATAGACAAGCAGCTTGGTGAGAAGGCAACACTGTTGGCACAATTATAAGAAAATGGAGGAAACACAAGATGACTGTCAATCTTCCTCAGTCTGGGGCTCAATGCAAGATCTCGCCTCGTGGGGTAAGGATGGTTCTGAAAAAGGTCAGGAATCGGCACAGAACTGTATGGAAGGACCTGAATAGAGCTAGGACCACGGTCTTAAAGATCCTCGTTAGTAACACACCACGCCGCCATGGATTAAAATCCTGCTGCTCCGCACATATCCAGGCCCGTTTTAAGTTCACCAATAACAATCTGGATGATTCGGCGGAGGCATGTAAGAAGGTCATATGGTCAGATGAGACCAAAATATTACTTTTTGGTATCCACTCTACTCACTGTGTTTGGAGGAAGAAGAGGGATGAGTACAACCCCAAGAAAACCATCCCAACTGTGAAGCATGGGGCTGGAAGCATCATATTTTTGGGTTGCTTTTCTGCAAAGAACAACTGCACTGTGTTGAAGGGAGGATGTATGGGGTCATGTATCACAAGATTTTGGCCACCAAACCCCTTCCTTCAGTAAGAGCATTGAAGATGGGTTGTGGCTAGGTCTTCCAGCAGGACAACGACCTGAAACACACAGCCAGGACAGCTACGGAATGGCTCCGTAAGAAGCATTTCAAGGTCCCGGAATGGCCTAGCCAGCCTCCAGACCTGAACCCAATTGAAAATCTTTGGAGGGAGCTAAAACTCAATGTAACCCAGCAACAGCCCCAAAACCTGAAAGATCTGGAGAAAATCCGTATGGAAGAGTGGGCCAATATCCCTGCTGCAGTGCGTGCAAACTTGGTCAAGAGCTACAGGAAATGTCTGACCTCTGAAATGGCAAACCAAGGTTTCTGGGCCCAATATTAAGTTCTGTTTTTCTATTGTATCAAATATGGTACTTATTACATGCAATAAAATGTGAATGAATTATTAAAAAAATCATACGATTATCTTGCTCTTTTTTTAGACTCTGTCTCTCACAGTTGAAGTCTACTTACAATAAAAATTACAGACCTCTCCATTCTTTGTAAGTGGGAAAACTAGCAAAATCACCAATCTATTACATCCTTATTTTCTGCACTGTAAATGTCTATAATTCCTGGAAAATATTGTGGAATCACTACCACTTAGATGATGTAATCACAGATATAACACAAAACAATGTTTAATACCTAAATATTCTGGCTTAATGAAACCCCAGATAAATAAAATTCAGCATGGAGTATGACAAAAGATATTGATTGTTCCCAGTCATTTGTGTTTACAAGGTAAGGTTATAAATTGGCTAAGTGAAATGGGATTTACATAGGATTTAGAAAGCAACATTACATGGGCTAAAGAGAAGCAATCATTGAGTGTGAATGACTGGGTGAAAGTGATTTTCAACAGTGAGTCACAAATAGTTCAAGAAGATGATTGCCACAATGCGTGCCACGGTCCCCGCTCCGGACCATGGTTGCACTCGTGCCTCCATTCCCCAGCGCTAGTAGTCACCTGTCCTCACTCATGCTCTGCTTGCAGACACTGGTTGGTGCACGTACCCACTTCTTAGGGTGCTCTCATGGATTTAAATGGCTAGTGCTCTGGAGCTTAAATCAGGTCACTTCCCCTTCTATACCTCGCCACTGTTTTGGTTTTATTACCCTGAGTGTTACCTTGCATGGCTACCTATTCCTGGATTGATCTTTTCTATGTACACTGACTATTCTCTGTCTTCCGCCTACCTTGACCTACCACCTGTTCACTGACCATGTCTCAAGCCTGTTCCTCCTGTAACCCACCTGCACCTTTGCTGTCACCGGGAAAGGCCACATCAGGGGTAGTCTCCAGCAGCAAAATCTAACCAGCTTTACAGCGGGAGACTCCACTCCCTAACATGGTTCATATCCATCTCTTGTGGTGACCCAGAGGATCTACTACCTCAGTTCATTACAGTGGTGCTAGAATGTTTGTCTGGTGCCGTTCTAATAAAAAGGTGACACCTGAAGAACACCATCAGATCTCCCCACTCATTCATGATATGAGGCTGGATATCAGGTTAAAAGGGTTGTCTCATCATGCTATTTTACAGAGCCACAGACAGCTTCAGATTCCTGCTTTCTCCCTTCCTTCCTGGTTAGGCTGTAGGTGATTCTATAGCAGTGATTAGCATATTAGCTCCATATTCCCAGCTCTTCTAATTGCACTGATATGACTGCAGGAGATGTAATTTTTAGTGCAGATGGCTTCAGAGCTGAAAGTAAACAATCAAAAGTGATAAATCTCCTTTGTTTGTTAGAGATAACATGATTTGGTCTCAAGCTACCGGGTGTCCTATGGTGAGTTCACTCCCTGCTCTCAGATAAAGCAGAGAGAGATGGGGAGAGCAGGATGGTAACCAGATAAACCTGTGTGCACTAAGAGCAGATAAAATCTCTCCTTTCTCCTGACCAGAGAGAAATCAAAAGAGGAATGTATTTGGAAAAAGTCTTGCTTTAACGTTCCCTACGTGTTGAAAGCTAATCATTGTAGTGAGACAGCCTTTAAGGTCTAGGGTAGATGAAAATCATTATTCTAGCAGTCATTACACAGGTGAACAAAGAAATTGCATACACTCTTCTCAGTGATAAAGGATGATAATATATCTTGTAAGAAAGCAAAGTGTGTTAAAGCTCTCTTCATGAAAGGCATGTCATCTCAGTGATATGGCCAGCAAACAACCCAAATCTCAATCCTATTGAAAATATATGGTGGAAATAAAACAAAAAATTGGTCCATGATGAGGTTCCATCCTACAAAGTTGATCTGTCAATAATCTTGGAGAAAGTCAGAACTGGCTTGATCTAACATATTGTTCCTCATTTAGTCTATCATAAAAACCTTAGGGAGAACCAGAAAGTACCAACTGGGATTTTGTTTGTATATTGTTCATTATATTGTTTTAGATTATATTTTCTCCCTTTACTTGATCAGGAGAAGCATATGGCATTAATTCAAATAATTTATGTTTCATGAACCCAGAATGCTCAGCTATTAAACACATATTTCTTTATGCCATAGCTCTGATTTGCTATTAAATAAAAAAAAGTAGGTGAACGTCCTCTCAGTTTGGCGATTCCATAATATTTGCCAGGGGTTGCATCCTGCTTTGTACTTTTTCTTCAGACATATGAACATCCCCAATCTTTCTTTGTTGTCATTTTAGATTGGAAGAAAGTGATTGAAAGTGTCAAGTCTTCGTTGTCACTGTTGTTTTAGTCTAAAAGCCGGACATTTTAATTAATTTTGTATGTCACTTCTATATTTCTTGGTTGCAAAAGCATAGAGTAGCTGTCATGGTTCAAAGACTCAAATAAATGACATTTGAGGTTTATGGACCAAAAAAATGACGTTGTAATGGAAAAGTTCTGACTTGAAAGATTGAGATCTTGTTGAAGTATTTTAGTCCACTACCTCTCAAAGTGTCATAAAGCTGTCAGGGCTGCAGTAGCAGCTTAAAAATAAAGCAACAGCAAGAATATTACTTTTATACCTGTTGTAACAGAGGCAGTCAACAACTGCAATATGTGAATGCGCCTTTACCCACCCTCTACCCCGAATGGATACAGACTAGATTTATTATTTAACCTTTCAGCTTTTTAACTACTCCTGCTGGTCCTGAAATCCTTATTTGACCTCCCTTGATATCTTTTTAAAAAATACTTCTGTTAGCCACACACAAAACAATTTCTCACATGGTACAACAAGAGAATGGTAATTGTGCACAATAATCCATATGTTACAAGTTGGAGAAACATTGGAGATAATTCCAGTCTATCAAGTCTCAAAAGCCTTAAAGGAAAGAAATAGAACACTTTGCTGCATTTATGTCTGTCTGGAGCATAGCTGGGGGGCTTTGGTGGAGCACGCACCTAGGGAACTGAATCCTTATTCTGCAGTCATTTTGGCAATCATTTTCTTACTTGGTCCCAGTAGAATTTTTACATAAAGCAGATTCTTTGCAAAAACTGACAATTTACATCATTACAAACCTTTGCACTAAAGTAGCAAGTTGCTAGGAGTATATAATATGTAAATGTAATATGATGATCATTGGAATAACTTTCCATGATATCTGTGTTTTCAGCCAAAATCCTACCTGGCTTTAAGGGATGTATTTAGAGCTCATAGATCAGCTTTAACCATGTTAACAAAGTCTATTACCAATTGCACTGGTATTTTGATTTTGCTTTATTTTAAAGTTTGAGCAGTTTTTTTCTGCTGCTCGCTTTAAGAAGGCTTCCTAGGCTTCCATTACCTCGTCCTGCTGTGTTTTATCAGCAGCACAGGAGCTTCTTTATCTTTCTGACAAACTATAGAGCTCTGTAGCCATGTGCCCTGCTGTAAAATTCCCTCCATCACCATTGTCCCTCTAAAAGGCTTAACTGGGAAAAGCAGAACTGAAATTTCAATCACTGCTGTAGAACCACCTACAGCCTGAAAAGGAAGTGAGAGCCTGAAGCTGGCTGTGGAGAGTGGGTTTTGTTAAGCAGCCAGCTGGAAAAATCACTTGAAGTAATATGTGGCTATTAAAAGAAAAAAATCTGATTTATTTTCTTACATGGAAACACCTTTATAACTTGACATTTCTATTTTTTAGGATCTAAATCTAATCTCTATGCTTGTGGACAATGCTACAATTGGTGAATGGAATCTTCAAGGACTTCCCAGTGATGACCTCTCTATCCAGAATGGTATCATTGTTACTAAAGCATCTCGCTTCCCCCTTTTGATAGACCCACAAGGCCAAGGTAAAATCTGGATTAAGAATAAAGAGAAGAACAATGAGTTACAGGTAAATTTACCCAAATTACTCTTATGTGCCTTTCACTTTAACTAGAACCACACATTTCTTCTTTGCCAATGTCTCAGTCACTATGCTTTATTGTTATGTGCAAATTTCTTATGGTTCAACATGTTCAAGAAGAGGCTTAAAATGGGAACTACAATAGGAATTGCCCAATCATGTCACTTATAACACTACTTCTCTTCTGTGGTAGAAGGGTCATAGGATCCTCTCGTAAACTTTAGCTTAAAGGGGTTGTCTCACTACACTGATTCATCTTACCTCAGTGCTGTTTTCTTGGTTTCACTTTGAATTCCGGGGCGTGTTTACTGACTTCTCCTAGGCAGCAGTAGAAGCCAGGTATGTAGCTATAGCGAACAGCACTGGCAGCCTATCAGGAGAAATCAAACAGGTCTGTAGCTATAGCGACCACAGGAGCTGATGCAGCCCATACAAGAGGGTATATCTAGGAATAGATAGTATATTGTTAATGGACATATATTGCAAAGTGACTTGTTTTTGCAAGATCTTTAACATAAAAAGCAATCCTTGTAGTGAGAAAACCCCTTTAAGTGACTCTGCACCCTCTATACTTCCACTCCTGTGGATATATTAGATTTATGTAATTGGTTTAGAAATGCTGAACTCAGTGATAAAGGCATTCCTTTTTATATGGATCCTATTATATTTTAGTTTGATCCATGTTGTCGGTGGCTTTATGATGAAAATAACCACCCTTTTCTCTTTCCTGTGTGTCTCTGTTTCACTTAACAAAGATGTGCCTGCAGCTTGGTAATTAACACTGAATTCTGATGGCCCATATGCTGTTAATAAATCTATTGGGAAGCTATAAACATGAAATCCCAATTATAATTTTATTTATCTTATTCTTTACAGAACATAAAACCCAGCCACATGCTGTAAAGTATTAGGTGTAGCTCTGAATATCAGATGAGGCTCAGCCATCGCTTTTGTATTTTTTTACACTGTGCTTTTTCTGCCATTATTTTTATGGATATTACCGATGTGACTTTTTTTTTTTTTACCCCGCATTTTAAACGCTTTTCAGGGCTATTTAAAAATAGCATTGCATAGAATATATTCAACCCACGTAGCAATTACTGTATTGAAATGTTATTCTTATTACATTAAAGCATACTGTAAGATATATATGACATTATCTTAGCATAATTTGTTATGGTGACTTCACTAACTTGCTAGTGTCATAGATCAATGCTGTTATGTTAGAAGAGCCTGGAAGAGTAATGCAATATATGTTTTCTGCAAATGCAGAAAAGATCAAATACATTTATGTGGAGGTTAAAATACAAAGTGTAGTTTACACACAGCAATGAGCAATTAATATAAAGACGCAAATTAACTTAATGAAGACTATAAGGAGATAAAAATAGAGGTGTTTTCAAGGAATCTAGGAAAGGCGCTCTGATTTTTCCCATTTGCTTTCTAATCACAGGTGACATCCCTGAATCACAAATATTTCAGAACTCACTTGGAGGACAGCCTTTCTCTGGGAAGACCACTTATGATTGAAGATGTTGGAGAAGAGCTTGACCCAGCACTTGACAATGTTTTGGAGAAAAATTTCATTAAGTCTGGATCTACATTCAAAGTAAGATGAGGGCAATTGTATTCAGAGTCTGCCTTCTGCTACGGAAACCAACCAATGTTTAATACACAGTCATTACTGTATATAGCTGAGTCTCAATAATGCACTGCTGTCTGGTGCATTCATTCTTAGGCTATGTTCACACGGCTTATTTCGAGGCGTATTTGCGGATGTAATTACATCCGCAAATACGTCCCGAAATACGTTTCAAATACGTGTCACAAAGTGTGGCAAATACATTCCCCAAATACATACGTAAATACATTTCCCAATCTTTACTATGGGGATTTACGTCGCAAAATACTCCTCAATAAGTTACAGGGGACTTAATTTTACAATCGTATTTACATGGCAAAAATACGCTGCGAAAATACACCTCGTGTGAATGATGAGGAATCAATGCTAATCTAATTGTTCATTATTTGAAACGTATTTCGCAATGTATTTGCGGACGTAATTATGGACGCAAATACGCCCCAAAATAAGCCGTGTGAACGTAGCCTTAGGGTATGTTCACACGGCTTATTTTCAGGCGTAATTGCAGACATATTTCGACGCGTGTTGTGCTTAATACGCGGCAAGAAGTGCGCCACAATTACGGTAATTCATAGCTCTCATAGAGAACTATGGATTACACCTCGTCCCCCCGCGCGTACAATAAGATCGTATTAAACGTGCAGGGAATAATTGAAATGTCAATTACTCGCGGCGATTACGCACCACGGGTAATGCATGTCAATGGGGCTAGGGGTCTGTCGCACCCCCACCCCCTCCGTCCGTTGGGAATACGCGCTCCCAAAACACCCGGCGTATTGCGGCACGTACTGTACGCGCCTCAATTATGCCGTGTGAACATACCCTTAGAGATTTTTATAGTGGTGTAAATTTTACACTTTCCATAATTCAAATAACCAGAACAATCTCTACAGATGCTGAACAAGAATGTATTTAAATTTTTTTGGTTTCTTGTAGGTAAAAGTTGGTGACAAGGAAGTTGATGTTATGAAGGGATTCACTCTTTACATTACAACTAAACTGGCCAACCCAGCTTATACACCTGAAATCAGTGCAAAGACAGCGGTCATTGACTTTACTGTTACCATGAAAGGCTTAGAAGATCAGCTTCTTGGGCGTGTCATCCTCACTGAAAAGCAGGTATGTAAACTGTTCATTTTAAAGAGGCTTTGCTATGAAGTAAAATTGACGTGGAAAGCTTGCAAATTAAATAATAAAATTTTCACCTTCATCATTATTAAAAATTCTGTTCCATCTTTGTTTTAGCTGCTACCTTAATGTTCCACATATAATGTTCGTGTATAGCTCGTTTGTAGGCGATACGACCATGGAGGAGGGCTACTCAGTCCTGGTCGCACATGCTTAGACATCACCTCTCCTCTCATGCTGCTACTGTCAGTCTCTTCCCTTCCTACTAATCACACACATTCACTGCTGAGCGAGTGTTAAATCCCAGGTGCTGTCTTTCTACTCCTGTCCTCTGTACTCCTTAGTAATTAGTCAAACAATGCAAATAAATAAAAGAAAAAAGGAAACCTGAATCAGGTATGTGCATTTGAAAAAAAATGTTTTCTTATTTTGTAAGAGCTGTATACATACTACAGGCTGCATTCAATCTAGACTGAGCACTGATCTCAGCTTTCTATGAACGGGACAGATCTCCCTTCTATGCAGGAGAGGCAGGGATAAACACACAATTGTGCTGTTTCCTGATTATAGAAGCCCTGCAGTGTTATTCTGTTTCTTCTGGCTGTGCAGAGTGAAAATGTGCCAGTCCCTTACTTTGAGTGAAAGGCAGGAATGCAAGCTCCATGAATACTGCCGACCGGGGGCTGAACAGAATGTAAATGAGCTCTCAGCTACTGAAATGCAAGGAGGAGGGATCCGACCAGGACTGGATATCAGTTTAAACAGAAGATAAGGGATCCTGTGAATACAAGACAGCTTTGCTAATGACATCTAATTGCAAAGTTACTTGTTTTCACTGTCCACTTATTCTGAAGACCATTTAATGAAATGATACAACCCCTTTAACATATACAGACCTATGTTTGACTAGACTGAGCACATTGTGGGGAAAGGCATGGTGATGTCAAGCCTGAAATGCATTCATGATAAGTAATATTTAAGCATATTTTTATGTACTGATGTGGACTTTACCTGTACATGTGCAATACCTTTTGGTACATAATATCAACCACTTGTCTGGTTGGCTGTCACAGCTGTTTGGAAGAGTCACAGAATAAAAAAAAATATGGAAAGGATGTCATAGAAAATAAAACATGGGAAAGGTCTTATGGAAGATTAAACATAGGTAGGGTGTCAAAGGACATAAAACATAGAAAAGGCATCATAGAACAAAAAACTTATTTCTTCATGACCTTACTGAAGCAATTATATGGTGACCTTAAAATTGTTGAAGTAGTGTCCTATGAATGTGTGCAGAGAATCATTTAGTACCTGATTTCATTCTCACAGCATGCACTTCATATCGGATATGATCATTTTATACAGTAAATGAATTGAAACCAAATTACCACTACAGAATGCAAAATCATATAAAAAGTAATGGCTATATAAACATCAGCTGTCTACCATAAAATTGAAATCTGTTGAAAAAAATAAAATATTCAATTATTTGTACAGTACGAGGGGTTTTTGTAATAACAAATAATGAAAATGTACTTATCACCAGAAAAATACACTACATGGTTAAATGTATGTGGATGCCCTTTTACCAATAAAGTAAGTAGTAGTAAAGTGCTGTCACCTTGAACATAGTATAGTGATACATTGATACACTATCTACCCTGCTGTAACTGTTTGAGTCAACTGTATTGACAAGGAAAATTGCTTAGTTGTATCAGCTACCTAGGTATAGAGTGGTAGTACCCAAAAGCCCAAGTGTTAAAGGGGTTTTATTGGTTGAAGTTTTGTGCTCTTCAGCTAATTCTATGAGATTGAATTTGAAATCCAGGGGCTAGTCTCTTCTCTCAGCAGGCTGTCTCTCCTGCCAGGAGGTGTCTTTCCTCTCAGCAGGCGTGTCTCTCCTCTCAGCAGGCGTGTCTCTCCTGCCAGAAGGTGTGTCTCTCCTCTCAGCAGGTGTGTCTCTCCTCACTGAAGAGCTGTGACATCATCATTATGTGTTAGTAGTGGAAGAGGAAGGTTGTCTGGATAGCTATACAGCGTTCTGCAGTGCTCTCTTGTGTCTGCAAAGCCTTCAGCTTCAGGCTGCCTCCACAAGCTCCTTGCTGTGCTATAACCAGTTATACACACATCCTAAACTGATGAAACACCTGTGAGGAATGCACACTGTTATCAGGCAGGAGACTGTGTGACTGTGTTATATGGAGGGAACACAGGACATAAGACTGTGTTATATGAGGGGATCTATGAGGTAAACAGTCAGTTATTACCCAGATCATTCACAGAGCTGGGAGATGAGTATAGAGCCAGCAGCTCTCTCACATAGCTGGTTTCACTTTCACAGAGTGTGAAGGTAGCCAATCACAGCACAGTGGGCGTGCCCAGGGCGATTCCTGTCTGGGGGCGTATCCCAACAGGCTGAATGAAATGTCAGTCAGCCAATCACAGTGCAGGTGGCATGTCCAGGGGCGGAATCCGTCTTGGGGCGTGTCCCGACTAGCCAATCACAGAAAAGAGGGCGTATCTCGACTAGCAGCAGCAGAAATAGAAAACAGATACACAGAAAAGCTCATATCTACTATACTAAGTGACTTAGGTAATGCAACCCAATTACAAAAGGGCTTATTTTTACTGTCCCCATAATCTGAAATATGATCTTTGTCGCGAGAAAACCCCTTTAAGTGTGTAGAATCACCAGGGAAGATCACCAGACAGACACTGGTGAAATGTTTGTCATGTAATGAGGGAAAATTTCATAGAAAAGAAAATGCTACTCAGAATGGTTAATGATACAAGGAAACACGAGAGACAAAAGACCCATTGGTTGGATACCATCAAGAGTAACATGGAAATGAACATCAAGTAAATAAAAGAGGTTGTGGAAACCAGGAAAGCATGTGAGAACTAGCCTATAGAGTATCCAATGGTGGGATACACATGAAAGGATAGAAGAAGAAGAAGAAGAAGAAGAAGAAGAAGAAGAAGAAGAAGAAGAAGAAGTAGAAGAAGAAGAAGAAGAAGAAACTGTGTGAGAATAAGAAACCATTAGCACAAACATTGTTGTTTTTTATTTTTTTTTTAAGATTCATGGTTTGAGTTTTCACAGCTCTATGCAGGCCCTAAATGACCATGGTTGATAGAAGATGAATAATGGTATAGGGCTGTTTTCCATGTCTTTTCCTCTGAGTTCCTGTGAAGGAACATCTTAGGGAAATGTGAAGCCTAACGCCACAGAATTTTACTTCAACTATTGATTTTAAGAACAGTAACCATTAAGTTTGAATGTTAGGTCCCTGAGGTGCAGCCTCCATCAGGAAATCATTCTGCTTTTACCTCTGTTGGGTCAATCAGTATAGCCGATAAATGGCAAGAAAGCAAGGAAGCTTAAAGAGTAACTGCTCTCCATGAAAGTCAATGGGAGCTGGTGATTGGGATACTCTTAAATGAAAAAAAAATGATCAGGAACAGACTAAAAAAGTGTATTTCTATCCTTGTGACAACAGTATTGTCAAAATCACATTAGGATCCTTACCTACTGTTTAATCACAGTTCCACCATGCACAAAACAACACAAATCAAATATTGGTTTACCAATTTTAGTGTCTAAGTCTTATCGCCCAAAATCCATTCCAAACTTTATTAAGGCTTCTGCAGCTGAATGGATGTGAATCTCAAGTTATTTTCCAATATCATGTGAAAAGCCTTCCTAGAGTGAAGACTTTTAGAGCAGCAAAGTGACCCAGAAGCATAGATGGATATTATCTTTGCATACTTTTGACTACTTGGTGGCCATTTACATACATTTCATTTCTTACTGTAAAATTATTTTCCAGTTGTCTGAATAATGCAGACAGCATAAAACTTGGCATGTCCTCCCTTTTGTGTATTTAGTGCCATTTAAAGGTGATGAAAAAGTGGTTCATCAGACATCCACATGTACACCCAGATATGTGATAACCATAGTAACCCTGACAAAAATAAAATCTGAGCGATAAGTGTTTTTCATGTGGATGTATCAGAGTGCAGTATAATTGAAGATCTGAGAAAATCTGTTTCTCAAACACTTCACAACGTTTTACATTTTAGCAAAGCTTTGCACAATTTCTTTGAGTATTTATTCCCATCACTCATTCCATGATGCCTCTGCAGTGCAATAAAGATCTTTCTCTGTAACGGAACAATTGGAAAGGATCAAAGTGTACCATGGTGCTCCATCTGGCCACTTATTTCTTTATTGTAATGTTCAATGCTTCTGGCAATACAATCCATATTCCCCTTGCCTCAACAATGAGTCCTGTGAATGCTGCTGCTCTGGGCATTTTAATAAATACTGTATTTAGAACAGTTTAAAAGCAATTCTTTATGAGGGTAAATTTATACTAACATTATATACCTGAAGCAACCAACTAAGCCTTACTTTATATAGTTGTCCATGACACACTCTCTAGTGCCGTCATCACTAGTGTTTACTTAGGTGATATTAGCCTGGGAAATAATTTGCAAGGTACTTAGCTTTAAATATTACTTTAACAATATGCAATGTTCTCTTTGAAAATTTGTTTTTATAAAGTTACTTATGCAAACCTTTGCCTATACTACCTAGCAAAACTACTGGCTATAGTGTTGAGATAACACAAGCCAACTTCTTATTGATGGACTTGGGCAGCATCATTGTTTTCAACTGCATTGTCTTTATATGTGAAACCCGTTAAAGGGGTTGTCTCACTACGTTGATTCATCTTACCCAAGTCTGGTTTTCTTGGTTTTATTTTGATTTCAGGGGCGTGTTGACTGGCTTCTACTAGGCTGCAGTAGAAGCCAGGTCTGTAGCTATAGCTACCAGTGCTTACAGCCTATCATGAGAGATTCAACAGGTCTGTAGCTATAGCAACCTGAGGAGCTGATGCAGCCCATACAAGAGGGGATATCTCAGAATAGATAGGATGCTGATAATGGACACATATTGCAAAGTGACTTGTTTTTGCAAGATCTTTAACATAAAAAGCAATCCTTGTAGTGAGACAACCCCTTTAAGTTATAGCTTAAAGGAGACCCGTGGCTGTCCTTGATTTGCCTATTTTGGGGACTTCTTGTGTTCCCTATGAAATAACAATCCTGGAGTGTCTGCTCTTATAACTCTCTGTTGTACTGTTCCCGTGGTGTTCCTCCTAGAAATGTACTACTGAATAGGTTAGCCAGGTGTTAGCTTTTGGGGATATGGCTAACACTATCCATTCAGTGCTCACAATCAGTGTGTGCAGGGACACACCACTTTTAAAACTGAATTGGTAACACCCATCTGAATGATTCAGTAAAACACTTATAGAAGGGATAACAGAGGAACAGTACAACAGAGAGTTATAAGATGCTTCAGAATTGTTATGTCACAGGAAAAATAAGTATTTACTAAAACAGACGTCAGGAATGGCCACAGGTCCTCTTTAAACTCAGCCAGAATCTGAAAGGTCTGAACCAATTAGGTATGGTGTAGTTAGGGCGTCTAGGCAGAGACGTCCGCTAACTGAAAGAAAGTAGTGTTGGCCAAGACTACCTGTAATTCCAGCTAGAGTTGGTTGAGATGACTGAGTCAGAGAGTACAATCAGAGACATGCCATATAAAGCAGGGGTCCCCAACTCCAGTCCTCAAGGCCCACCAACAGGTCATGTTTTCTGGCTTTCCTTAGCATTGCACAGGTGATTTAATTATTGTCAGTGCATTCTGTGGGATATCCTGAAAACATGACCTGTTGGTGGGCCTTGAGGACTGGAGTTGAGGACCCCTGATATAAAGAACAAAATTCCTGCATAGAGGGCTGGAAGTATTCCAAAATATGTATTTCCGTACAAAAAAGTTAATAATACAATAGAGACAAAATAATAACTATATTGAGATGTATCAGTATAAATCTTTAAGAACTGTCACATATACCATTGATCATGTAATTTTTCATGGAAAGTATGTGGCTGTCTTATACAGCCACAAAGAAATTACATTCAACAGATGTTCTCAGAGCAGATTATGTATACATAAATACAATTACTGCAACAGCAGTGCTAAGATTTCCATGTGCCTAAATTGTTATCTGTTCATTGTGCAATTTTTAAAGCACATCCTGCAAGGGAGAAACATAGTCCTGTCTACATGACTTTCTTGCTCTCTAAAAAATATATCTTATACAAACCATGAATTTGTTGCTCTCATACTTAGACCTTAAAGGGGTTGTCTCATCTCATAATTTCATAGGATGCATGAATGAAATATTGCTGCTTTGCTCTGTTACTTCCTGGTCAAGCTGTCTGTAATTAGCATATGAGCTCCGTGTATTCAGACTTCTCTGTTTATTAGTCTAGATTAGCTAAATTACCGTAGTAATTACTGTCTTTTGTCTGAAAGATCAGATAACATACAAGCTCTCACACTTCCGGCCACGACCTGTGTGATGACGTCACTCCCTGCTATCACATAGAACAAACAGGAAGAAGGAGTACACAGGTCGGTCACTTGGGAAACCAGAGAGAGCTCATAAAATCACTTGTAGCCCTTAACACAAAAAATATACACTCACCGGCCACTTTATTAGGTACACCATGCTAGTAACGGGTTGGACCCCCTTTTGCCTTCAGAACTGCCTCAATTCTTCGTGGCATAGATTCCACAAGGTGTTGCAACGATGCTCAATTGGTACCAAGGGGCCCAAAGAGTGCCAAGAAAATATTCCCCACACCATGACACCACCACCCCCAGCCTGAACCGTTGATACAAGGCAGGATGGATCCATGCTGTCCTGGTGTTGACGCCAAATTCTGACCCAAACCATCCGAATGTCGCAGCAGAAATCGAGACTCATCAGACCAGGCAACGTTTTTCCAATCTTCTACTGTCCAATTTCGATGAGCTTGGGCAAATTGGAGCCTCAGTTTCCTGTTCTTAGCTGAAAGGAGTGGCACCCGGTGTGGTCTTCTGCTGCTGTAGCCCATCTGCCTCAGAGTTCGCCGTACTGTGCGTTCAGAGATGCTCTTCTGCCTACCGTGGTTGTAAACGGGTGGCTATTTCAGTCACTGTTGCCTTTCTATCAGCTCGAACCAGTCTGCCCATTCTCCTTTGACCTCTGGCATCAACAAGGCATTTCCGCCCACAGGACTGCCGCTCACTGGATGTTTTTTCTTTTTCGGACCATTCTCTGTAAACCCTAGAGATGGTTGTGCGTGAAAATCCCAAGAGATCAGCAGTTTCTGAAATACTCAGACCAGCCCTTCTGGCACCAACAACCATGCCACGTTCAAAGGCACTCAAATCGCCTTTCTTCCCCATACTGATGCTCGGTTTGAACTGCAGGAGATTGTCTTGACCATGTCTACATGCCTAAGTGCACTGAGTTGCCGCCATGTGATTGGCTGATTAGAAATTAAGTGTTAACGAGCAGTTGGACAGGTGTACCTAATAAAGTGGCCGGTGAGTGTATATTTGGAAAACGTCTTCATTTAGTGTTCCCAACATGTTGAAAGCTAATCTTTGTAGTGATACAACCCCTTTAAAGTAGTTTGAGGATAGAGCCTCTGTCTATAACATCAGAACTTACCACTTTTGTCCTGGTAGATAACTTTGCTGGACTTTAAATTCTAAGCCCTGGTTGTCTTAATAATGCTATCTGGAATCAACAGTGATGTGATGACAGTAAGAAATGGCACAAGACTAGAATATGGCACTAGCACTTGAGGAAGGTGCTGTTTTGCAGGTTCAGGTATCTGCACTCATATTTAAGTCTTAAAGGGGATTTGCCAGGACGCAAGTTTCTTACCTCTTTCCTTAGCACAGGGAGAATGTCAACAAATCACGCTGAGTCATGAAGGCTGCAGGGCTGAGAGGGAGGGGGTGAGTAAGGAGTGAGGAAGAAGGGAGCGTCTCAAAACTTAAGTGAAATAATAAACAATACAACAGTGGATTCTCAATACAGCAAGACAAAGCCTCATAGACTGCACTTTCTACCCGGTGCCTTAAAAGCTCATTAATTTTGCCTGTCATCAGATAAGAAGTGTTTCACGCAAGCGCGGCCTGTCAGCTCCTGGGTCGTGTCTAGTGGAAGCTTTCAGGTAACTAAGGGGGATTGAGAAATGCTGTAGCGCTCAGTCTTCACTTTTTGTAATCACATATATTTAGAAAGTGATTAAATACCCATTTTGGAGGTTCCCACGTCAACATTACATGGTGGCAAAACCCCTTTAAATAAATCTCCTCAAAATGCACCAAATTATTTTTTCTTAAACATGCTAAATATAACGAAGATGGCATTAGCATATGTTTTCATACAAGGGGAGAAATACATAATTTGCTATGGAGAATGTGAAAATTATACATGAAAATTAACTGTTCTGCATGAAATTGCCCTATTCTGTATTGTAATGATAAGACCACCTTTCCTTACCCTGTGTCTTTAGGAGCTGGAGGCTGAGAGGGTCAAGCTAATGGAAGAAGTCACTTCAAACAAGAGGAAAATGCAGGAACTTGAGGACAATCTCTTATTCCGTCTTACCAGCACACAAGGTTCTCTTGTAGAAGACGAGTCTCTAATTGAGGTTCTCAGGATTACAAAAACCACGGCAGAAGAGGTACAGCATATCATTTATATATCTCCTTTCTAATTTAACAAACTACCATCATTAGAAAAATATTGTAGAATTTCACATAATAGTGCTGTTCAATGATGTTATGGTACGAACGATCCTAAAAAACCCCTAATAATTGCAATATATCTCTATATAGATAGATATATATTGCAGAGAGAGAGATGTATGTATGTTGTGTGTGTGTGTGTGTGTGTGTGTATATATATATATATATATATTATATACACAACACTATATACATACATCTCTCTCTCTGCAATATATATCTATCACTCTCTCTCTCATATATATATATATACATACATATGTATATATCTATCTATCGATATATATATATATATATAGATAGATAGATAGATAGATAGATATTTTAGTGTTAAATATGTGAGTATCCATGAGGTGTGTGTAAAGAATAAAATAAATACACGCTCATAATGTCATGATTAGTAGCCCCGTGCACTTTATTATAAATGTTTTTAAAACAATTGCCGAGACAAGGATAAAGACTTATTATGTTAGTGTTTCAGTTGCGATAAGAAATGTAGTAATAATAAATGCATTACCATTAAAATTGTTTCAAGAAAATTAAACTTTTATATCAGTCAAAAAATACATGGCACTTATTCAGCTGATACTAATTTCATTTACGAGAATAATTTGCCTTCTCTAAGTCCTAGAATAGTTTTGTGGGTGTCACTTAACAGTAAATATATTATTTCATTATTTCATTATCTTGCCCCGCTCTGTGCTGCACTTTTTTATGCTGCCAGGGCTTACTGTGGGTGAGATTACCAGTGTGAATTGCTACCATCCCCATGATTCCTTTCCTTTCTCACAGACATAGCCTCTGTTTACAGTTTCCTGTATACATCTCCATCACTCGGCATAATGTGTTGCTGTGATACCTTACAGCCTATGAGACATTTACACATGCCAAATCATAACGGGGGAGGGGGGGAGGAGTATGAGAAAAATGAGCCTCTGGAGCCAAATTTTTAATTTTGGTTTGCTAAGTTGTTTTGTATATAAATAATGTGTGGGATATATCATGTTGCAGTCAATGTATCATGGCATTATTTCCATTGAGGGCTATATTAGTATGCACAGTCCTAATGGATCCTTCTATCAGCTATTCCAATTAACACATAATTGATAAATAGGAAAGGTAGAAGAGAGAACTAGAAAACTCTGTAGGGCTCTACTATACTTTCTTATGTCTCCAGTTTCCAGTTATGGAGGCATACAGAGGTTTAATATGTAAAGTTATTATTTATCAGTATGATTGTAGTTAAAGTATGTCATGTTCCAGCAGATGCCATATTACTGAAGTATTCTCTCCTGGAAGTATTACTGGAGGCATCGTACAGCAGCACATAGAGTGACTGTAGTTCTGCAGTTCTGTTTGCTTGAACCTTTGAAGGGGTTCTCTGCTTTGGACAGTTCCTGCTTTTTAGAAGGGTTGTTTAGCAATAAGATGATCACAACGTGCCCAACTGCTGAATCTTTCAGCAAGCCACTGATATCTGTGGGGAATTATGGCGATAAATGTTGAATTTCTTTGCAGCGCCACCACAGGGGAAATAAAGCATTACATAGTATCCATTTAAATCAATGATTGATCTTTGTAATTCAGGACAGGTCCTCCTGAGTGTTTACTGGTCAAGAGATGAGTATCCCCAACAGAGGGCAGCTGTAAATTAACTCAGAATTCTCTAATAATGTATATGAAGATGGGTTTTATGAGCTTGACAACCCTTTTGAATACAATTCTGTTCAGATAAAATTCCAGATTTTACTTTTATTACTCAAAAATGAGTATGCAAAGAGCATATGCAATTTATCTTTGCTGATATATGTTACAAAATAGCCCTAGATTTGTTAATGTCTGAGAACAAAACTGTGCTTTCTTGTGATTCATGTATATGAATTATAAATGTGCTGCGGGTCTTGGTTTTTCAAGGTCAGTGAGAAGCTGACGATTGCAGCAGAAACAGAGTTGAAGATTAATACAGCTCGTGAGGAGTATCGCCCTGTAGCAACGCGTGGCAGCATCCTCTACTTCCTCATTGTGGAAATGAGTCTGGTGAATGTAATGTATCAGACATCACTCCGCCAGTTTCTGGGCATCTTCGACTTATCAATGGAAAGATCGGTGAAATCCCAGCTGACCGCCAAGAGAATTGCAAACATCATTGAGTACCTTACTTTCGAGGTGTTTAAGTATACTGCTCGAGGCCTGTATGAAAACCACAAGTTTCTATTCACTTTGCTCATGGCATTAAAGATAGATCTGCAAGCTAAGAAAATTTCTCATAATGAATTCCAGACTTTTATTAAAGGTAAAATGTGTATACGTATTCTGTCAGTGCTTGTTTTGGGGTATTATATTTTATTGTGCAGTGGATAAAAGCCTAAAACTTTTCCTAAATAACATTTAAACACTTTGCAGACCTTTCTAGTCTTAACCTAGATACAACCACCTCATACAATGTTATCTCATTGCATCTAGTATTTAACAATACATTTATTAATATTTAGCAATTAATTAGCATTTGTCCATAGCATGCAGTCCGCCATGTTCGGCCATCCATACACATTGAAATAATGCGCGTAGATGAATGCCAACAGACGCTCAGACATCTAAGAATTTCTTGTTCATTTTAATGAATTGGTCATGGCTAGAGTTTTTCGGATAGTTTCTTTTCTCGTGTCAGAAAAGTTGCACTTGAAATGTCCAATGGCTTCCTTTTTTGTACATTGGAAGCCAAAAAATGTTTGGTCAATAGTTATGCTATATGCACGATATCTTCATTCACCTATTAACTATGTGTTAATAGCTAGATATTCTGTGGGAGATATCACGCTGTAAATAGGATCCTTTTATACTGGATGTCCCAGTCTCTGGGATACCCATAAAAGTGCAACTGAGTTGTAAGCTATTTAACGTACTACAATGAAATCTGAGTGGTGCAAATCTTAACAGAATGATTTTGTGACATACGTTGGAAAGGTCTGCCATTTGCATCCAAGCATCCTTGAAAATGACCCTTCATGTTTAGGAAGGTACTTGCCAGCTTCTCCAGATCCACTGCATCTATTTGCCGTTGGATATTGTTCTGCAGTTCTGCAACTGTATTTGGGTTGTTCTGCTACACTTGCTAATTCAGGTAGCCCCAGGGAAAAAAAATCAGGTGGTATTAAATCCGGCGAATATCACAACCAATGTCCATGGAGATACTTTTTCTGTCGACAAAAGCAGAATTTCAACCATAATAACAAATGGCACCATCCTGCTGAAAGTAATGCATGGTGATATTTTTGCACTTTTTTGGGTACCAAAGATAGTGGGACACCCAGCATTAAAATGATACAACATGTGCTGTAAGCATGATATTTTGAAATAGTTTTCCCTCAATATTTAGCTTCTTACCAAGCTTAAACCGTGAGGTAGTCACAACAAATGTAACATTAACAGTAAATGTAAGTGAAATTCAAACATCTTGTTCAATTAGCTCATGCTAATAAGTCAAGTAGGATATTTTGAGTGTCATGGTAAAACTGTTTTCTAGATGGTGATTTGCACATAGAAAATAAAAAATACAAACTTTCTCTGTCTTTCCAGGTGGTGCAACATTAGATCTGAATTCTGTGGAGCCAAAACCCAAAAAGTGGATACTTGATATGACCTGGCTCAATCTAGTACAGTTGTCCAATCTTACACCTTTCAATAACCTCCTTGGACAGGTAGCAAGGAATGAGAAAGCATGGAAGATCTGGTTTGATGAGGAAGCACCAGAAGAGGCAACATTACCTGATGGATATGAAAGTCTATTAGATACTTTTAGAAAACTATTACTTATTCGAAGCTGGTGTCCTGATCGTACGATTGCTCAGGTACAGTATATGTAGGTGTATATGGAGTTTACATAGAATATTGGCTCGGTTTTCATTATCTATTTTAATAAGTTTTATTCAGAATCAGTAGTATAAGTAATATGCATTTTCAAATAACTGGTCATATGGCAAAATAATATTTTAAGAGCTTTAACAAATAATTTTTAATACTGAATCATAGATTTATTGTTAACGTGGATAATACGTATATAGGTGCTGTATCTATCCACAATGCTCTTCACATCTTGAATTGATATTCTTCAGTCAAAAGGGAGATCAGAAACAGTTTTTGATGTTCCTGATTCATTATTTTGGTTTGGTTGAAGTCTTTACCTTCAAGTTTTATCTACCATTCCTGACAACGTTGCTTCTTTTAAGGCCGTGTTCACACGGCTTATTCCCGGCGGATTTGTGAGCCGTATTGAGCTCACAAATCCGCCATGAATAAGGGGCGGGACGGGGCGGGGCCGGAGCGCGGCGGGGGCGCCGCTCCCCGGCCCATAGACAATGCATTATCTACGGCGCGTACGCGCCGTAAATAATGTGCATGTCACTTTCTCCCCCCACGGCGGATTCGCCGAGCGGGGAGGAGCGACGGATTCCACTGTTCTCTATGAGAGCAGTGGATTACCGTAATTGCTGCCGCGGATTGGCGCCGTACTGCAGCGCAAATCCGGCGCGCAGTACGGCGCCAATCCGCGGCAGAATAAGCCGTGTGAACGAGGCCTTACTGTATGTAATCAAATTTGTATCCATTTTATGTTACAATATCATTTGGCTATTTTTCAAGTATGTATTTGCTTATTTTGTAGGCTAGACATTACATAGCAGAATCTCTGGGTGTAAGATATGCTGAAGGTTTTATTCTTGATATGGAGTCCATGTGGGCTGAAAGTGATTGCAGAACCCCTCTGATCTGCTTCCTATCTATGGGCTCGGATCCAACAGAAAACATTGAGCGCTTGGCCAAATCCAAGGTACTGTAATACTAGCACAAAATCCAGAAATGCACATCAGGACAATATATATACTGACCAACATTAAAGACGTATATTTGATAACTCATTTTATAGTACCTACTTGACTTATTTCACTACTGCTAAGTGTTATCCATAAATATTGTACAATCTTATAAGTGCAGTGTAAATTCAGTATTTGGCATGTTGTAGAGCAGGGTACACAACCTGTTTCCAAGAGGCCCATGTAACCCTGAGATGCCATTCTCTGTGGCTCTCAATGTTCTGATCTGGTGTCTCCTCACATGTATTTTCCATGTCAGAGAGAAGAAGAGTGACGTGATGTAGGAACAGGGATGAGAAAATACTGTGTGGCCATCTTTTGAACTCTCCTATACTGTCAGAATAGGGGTCTCCAGCAATGCATGTACAGTTGAAAACAGAAGTTTACATACACTATATAAAAAGACATGAAATCAGAATAAACCTTACCCGTTTTAGGTCAATTAGGATTACCAAAATTATTTATATTTTCCAAGTGCCAGAATAATGATAGATAATTTATTAAGGCATTTTTATTACTTTCTGTAAAATCAAAAGTTTACATACATTTCATTAGTATTTGGTAGCATTGCCCTTAAACTGTATGATTTGAGTCAAACTTTTTGGATATCCTTCCACAAGCTTCTCACAATAGTTGGTAGGAAGTTTGGCCCATTCCTCCTGACAGAACTGAGCCATGTTTGTAGGTTGTCTTGCTCTCACCTGTCTTTTCTGCTTTGCCCATAAATTTTCAATACGATTGAAATCAGGGCTTTGTGATGGCCACTCCAAAATATTGACTTGGTTATCCTTTAAGCCATTTTGTAACCAGTTTGGCAGTATGCTTTGGGTCATTGTCCATTTGGAAGACCCATTTCCATCCAAGCTTTAACTTCCTGGCTGATGTCTTGAGGTGTTGCTTCAGTATTGCCACATAATCTTCTTTCTTCATGATGCCATCTATTTTGTGAAGTACACCAGTCCCTCCTGCTTCAAAACAACCCCACAACATGATGCTGCCACCACCGTGTTTCACAGTTGGGATGGTGTTCTTAGGCTACCAAGTTTTTCCCTTTTTCCTCCTGGTCATTATGGCCTGTGTGCATTTGCAAACATTAATCTGGCTTTTATATGTTTCTTTTGGAGTAATGGCTTCTTCCTGATAGAATGGCCTCTCTGCCTATGTTTATGCAGTACTTGTTTTACTGTGGATAATGACACAATCTTACCAGCTTCTGCCAGCATCTTCACAAGGTCTTTTGCTTTTGTTCTTGGGTTGAGATACACATGTCGGATCAAAGCACGTTCATATCTGAGATGCAGAACTGTCTCCTTCCTGAGCGGTATGATGGCTGGATATTCCTATCTTGTTTGTACTTGTGTATAATTGTTTATACAGATGAATGAGGCACCTTCAGGTATCTTAAAATTGCACCCAAGGATGAACAGGACTTGTGCAAGTCCACAATTCTCTTCCTGATATCTTGGCTGATTTCTTTAGACTTTTCCATGATGTTACACACAGAAGCACACAGAAGCAGTGTGTTTCTGGTATGCAATAAAATACATCCACAGGTGTGTCTCTAATTTACTTAGATGTTGCCAGGAAACTTCCAAAGCTTCCAAAGACATGACATCATAATATGGGCTGTCCCAAATTGTTTAAAGGCACAGTAATGCTAGTGTATGTAAAGTAATAAAAGTTCCTTAAAATGTATTTCTCATTTTTCTGGCATTTGGCAAATATAAATAATTTTGTTAATCCTAATTGACCTAAAACAGGTAAGGTTTATTCTGATAAGGTTTATTCTGATTTCATGTCAGATAGTGAGATAAACATGCATGTGTGCCATTTTATATAGCGTATGTAAACTTCTGGTTTCAACTGTATGTGGTTGTCTTCATTGTAGCTTATTGACGTAGTGAAATACTTGTAACCGTTTCAACAGTCTACATAAACTACTAAGGAGAGAGCCGCCTGCATGCATGCTTTCTTTCTTTTTGGAATGCCCATGAGAAAGCATGGAACCCTTATTCTTTCAATAGGTGAGAGTCCTGGAAGAGAAACCTGCATCTATCAGACATTTATAGTGTATATATTGTGACACTCACATTCATCTGGCCGTCATCTTGGACAATCTTAGGGGGTCACCGGCACAGTATACAGAACACAAACATCAAAAACATAAATAAAATCCTCAGCCGTCTAGCCACTAACTAAACATTAAATTGCCTCTCTAACCTGTGGTCTGGATCTACCATCCAGCACCACCAGCAACAACTTCACCAGTCTCCACTGGTTTTGGCTTCCTCAAGCCTGGGGGTTCAGAGCCTCCTCTCAGCAGCTCCACTGCTGCTCCAAACTACAGGTGACCACACCCCCAGATAACCCAGAGTACCAGGCTTTTATATCGGACTGGTAAATCCTGGAACTTAACCTGGCCTGGAATGTGGAGACGGCCTCCCACCCAACACTGTGACCGTCCCGGGAAAGGCAACCCATTGCAAGTCGCAAAGCAGCCCTACGGGTAACAAATGTCAGTAGCCTATAGGTACTGACGTCGAGTGGTTGCCTTCCCCCACCGAAACCAGGATTTCGGTGGCACGTCGGCAGCAGATCTCCTGCTGTACGCCACCTAGTGGCAGAACCCTATGACCACTTGTGGTCACTCTGCCACAATATATATCAATAAATAAAGCTTCTCATAGCTTATCTTCACATCACTATTAGCATATTTGATATCAACTTTTATTATATTTAGAAAAGTATGTAAAAACTTATGTTAAAGTATATATAGTTCTCTTTTTGCTATGACACAGAATCCTCTTTGTAGATAGTTGAAAACAGAGTGGCACGCACACCTGCGATGTTTCAGAGGGATGCTCCTCTATTCTCAAGTTGTCTCTAGCATAAGGTGCAGGTGTGCATGCCGCTCTGTATTCAACTACAGGGATACCCTGTTATCTGCTGCGGTTACATTCCAGAACAGTGAGATGGATATCGAAACGACAGATAACGAGGCAGAAAACAAAATGTACTATACAGTACAATATAATGTTATAATGTAACAAGGCATAAAGAACATTGTAAAACATGATGTGGCTTTACGGCACTAACTTAAGTAGCTGCAGTGAAGAAGGGATGGTTGCATACTCACGGATCTTGATTGTGATGGGATGTATCTGTGAAGTGAAATGATGGATAACGAGGTTTTTTGCAACATTGATGGTGATGTAACTGTGAAACGATGGATACCAAATTGATGGATAATGGGGTATTACTGTATCTACAAAGCGGAGTGTATGTTGAAGCAGCAAGTAAGCTCTATGGACTTTAACAGGTTTTATGTACTTTTCTAAATATGATACAAAGTTGATATATCGCACATAACAAATATGCTGATAGTGATGTGACGATAAGCTATGAGAAGTTTTATAAAGTGAAAGAAAAATATTACTTTTTGTCTATCGGTGATTTCTTTGGATTTATGAGGATTGTAAAGGACAAGGAGAAGCCCATATAGCTGATACTAATATCTGTGGAAGCATAAATCTGGTTAATAGTAAATATATTTTTGAGACTGATATATGTTTGATATGTCAGAAATGTGTCAGATAGTAATATCCCTTTACGTTGAATTGTGGCCCCCAGACCAGAACAGGTTGTGCATCACTGTACTGCAGTGAGTGAAATAAATTTGTTTGATATAGTTTTTTTTGTTTGGTTTACAGAATGCTCCTTGTCGAGCCATTTCTATGGGCCAGGGGCAAGAGGTTCATGCTAGACGACTTCTAAGTCAGTCCATGCAAGATGGTGGCTGGTTACTCCTTCAGAACTGTCATTTAGGACTGGACTTTATGGATGAATTACTGGATACGATTACTGTCACAGAAACTGTACATGAAGGATTCAGAACATGGATCACCACCGAAGTCCACCCCAAGTTCCCTATCAACTTGCTACAGTCCTCAATAAAATTTACTAATGAACCCCCTCAAGGTATATTTATCTTTATCTTAAACTACAGAACTCTTAAATTTAGACTAATTATAGTTTTTACTAGTTGTCCCTTTCCCCTTTAAGATTTGTCTAGAGTATAGTTGATCTTACTGAAAATCTTATCTATTAAATAATGCCTCATGTTAAATTTCTCAAGATCCTGTATGAAAACAGTAGCACTCTTGTTAAAATATGCCATATTTTATATTTTATTGTGTATAAACCCACTATGCTGCTACCTAGCCAATTTGTTGTTTATTTAAAAGTGTTAATTGAGGATTTATAATAACTATTTCTGTCTGTAGAGTGCCAAATTTATGTACTCCATATGTTCCTAATCCTCTTTACATGTGATTGCTCCTACTTGTAAAAATGGAAAACGAATGATAGCAGTGGAAAAGAAAATATTTTTTATTTTTATTTTTCTTACCTATAAGAGTTTTAGAGGGGGTTATTGCAAAATCTTCAAAAAATCCTGAATCCTACCACCTTATAAAAACATGCAATAATGTGTCATAACAAGCTCACCCTTTACATGGTGACCAGTGTTTGCTTGTGGAAAAGTTTCCCATGGGTGCTTTTCGTGTCCTCTGCTATGTTGGCCCACTATGTGTGACTGCCCTGTATAAGTGAGAACAAGGAAACTAGGCATCTGCTACTCCAAAAACATGAAGCAAGTATTCTGTGCACTATAGAAAACTAATCATTCTTGTTCTGAGAATGATAGAATAACAGGAGAACATATGTAATACTAACAGGCAGATACCAAATTAATTTCTGGAACACCTTAACTTGCACAATTCCTCCTCTGCATCGGGGAATTCCTTCTTATTTGAAAAATTGGTGTGCTCATTTTCATGTACAAGGCATGTCCTTACATACCCTGATAGTATGGACAAACCCTATTCACACAGTAAATCTATTTGTACAGGAAGAATGGTGCAAAGCAGAGTTCTGTGTAAAAGTCATCTGGAAATTTTTACTTAACAGGACATATTCAATAAAACCCTCAACATCTTTGTAAGTATTGTATCGTATCTTTTCATGGGACAACACTGATACAATGTAAAATAGTCAGTGTACAACTTGTATAACAGTATAAGTTTGGCCCTCAAAATAACTCAACACACAGTCATCAATGTCTAGACCACTGGCAACAAAAGTGAGTAAACCCTAAGTGAAAATGGACAAATTGTGCCCAATTTGCGATTTTCCCTCCCCGGTCTCATGTGACTCGTTAGTGTTACAGGTTCTCAGGAGTGAATGGGAAGCTAGTGTGTTAAAATTTGTGTTATCGCCCTCACAATCTCTCATACTGGTCACTGGAAGTTCAGCATGGCACCTCATGGCAAAGAACTGTCTGAGGATGTGAAAAAAAATTGTTGCTCTACATAACGATGGCCTAGACTATAAGAAGAGTGCCAGCACCCTGAAACTGAGCTGCAGCACTGTGACCAAGCTTCTTCTAGAGATGATGTATAAGAAAGCCCGCAGTTTGCTGAAGACAAGCAGACTGAGGATATGAATTATGGTAACCATGTCCTGTGGTCTGATGAGACCAAGATAAACTTATTTGCTTCAGATGATGTAAAGCATGTGTGGCAGCAACCAGATGAGGAGTACAAAGACAACTGTGTCTCACCTATAGTCAAGCATGGTGGTGGGAATGTCATGGTTTGGGGCTGCATGAGGGGAGCTGCAGTTCATTGAGGGAACTATGACTACCAACATGTACTGTGACACATAAGGTTCTAGAAAAAACTCAAATAATATAAAAATAGATATCTTTATTAAACAATTTAAAAAAGACTCACATGTAACAAAGTATCATGATTAAAAAACCAACAATAGCCAGCGAGAATTAACAGCACCAACTGAAGTAATAGATCACATCAAAAATCCTAAATAGATATCCCAATCAAGCAAGTACCATAACATATATATATTATACCAAAACCTCAAAACTATTTTTATAATCACTAAAGTGCATATAAGCTGATGAACATAAAATATAAAGTGCATATAAATATGAAAAGTGCATGTCGATATGATATACCCAATGTAGAGTACATAAAGGTGCCAAAACGTGTTCCTATATGAAATGCATACACTTATAAGTGTCCATATAATCAGTTGGACATAGTGAAAAAGAAATACACTCTATGTAAAATTTATGTAGGTACTGCAGACGAATAACCTATTCTTATTATGTCATGAATAAAGATTACCCCAGAAGGTGCTGGCTGCCAATGATCCCGACGCGTGTTTTGCATATCACTTCATCAGAAATTTTGCACAATTTGTCTCTTTTCACCTAGGGGTGTACTCACTTTTGTTGCCAGCGGTTTAGACATTGATGGCTGTGTGTTGAGTTATTTTGAGGGCGCACTAAATTGAAACTGTTATACCAGCTGTACACTGACCACTTACATTGTAGCAAAGTGTCATATTTTCACTGATGTCCCATGAATAGATATAATACAGCATTTATAAAAAATGTGTGGGATACTGTAGATGCAAACATGAAAAAAATGTTTTACTTATATTATTAAGTATAGTTGGTTTGATTTTATATTTAGTCCTAAACATTTTCTGGAGGTGGCTGACAGCTGCTCCTTTATTTCTTCTGCAGTCAACCGCTATGACCAGAATATATGGTTAAAAATAAAACTCCATTAAGCACTAGAAGAGTTTAATAAGTAAAGGCTAAGGGCTGTTACTATGTCCTGCTGGAATGTTATAGACCTTTTAAGGCACACATAGGCTACTTTTATTTTCCTCACATATAGGCACCACACTTGTCAGTTACTGACACTTTCTGGTTATCATCTCTATAAAAGGCATGCCGCTTCTTGGTTTCCCTCACATTTGGTGGGCACTTTCTTTTGAACAGCAAAACAGCGGAACAGTTGTAGTTGTCTGTACAGTCTTTTAGGCCTTAGGTCAGGATGGGCTCAAGGAAGGCCACCCTCTCTTACCCTCTGCGCTGTCTAGGCATTGTTTGCATAATTACACCAGGCCACTGTATATGATGCTCTAACTGGTGATTTTGAAATAGGTGACACTGGAGACTTGGCGCTCTACCTTACCACTAACTAGCATACTGGTTCTTGATTGGGATGTTGCCTCTAGAGAGTACCACTTTAGCTTGTATGCCAACATACTGCTTCACAGTAGCTTAGTATTTACACTTCTTTTCTCTTGGTACCTCTTGCACCATTCTTTACTTTGCAGATAGAGGGTAAATACAGAGGTTGATCTGTATCAACCTCTCACTTGTATGATAACCTGTAGACACCATCCCTTCTTCCTTCACTTACAACATGCATTCTCTTTTTCAGTCTAAATCTTGTGGGGATGTAGCTCAGTGGTAGCACAAACACACCGTTCTCAACAGACGTTTTAGAGTCTCTTGGCCTTTACTCAGCCACAGATTATACAGCAAAAGGAAAAAGGCATACGGGCTTAACTTCAGCCCAAAACAAAATACAAATGCACAGTCCGTGTAAATAACTCACAGTCTCTGTAAGTCCAGCAGTTCTTGGGTGCGTTCCCCACCCAGATCAGGGGAATGCGGTATCCAGTGGACGGTAGGCTGCAGCTCAAACTTCAAAGTCTTGTCCCAGTCAAAAAAACTCTGAGAACCACCACACCCATCCTCCAAACTTCCTGCCTTAAGTAGGCCTCAAAACCAGGCCTGGATACCTCGGAGCAGTCCACCCACCCTGCTCTGTGAACTGCTCCAGAAAAGCCTGACCCAGATCCACTAATATTCCAGCAGTCATACTAACAAAACAAATGTCAGTACCATATCGATACTGACATATGGCTAACAGGCTTTACTTCAGAGATCAGAAACCTCAGTGACACGTATCGGCCATCAACAACGGCACCTTGTGCCTTCCTACAATCTCTAATTAATTCTTATCAGCCTGAGGATATCCTGTCATGGAGCTTACATGCTGAGGCTTAAACAGTGTTTGGGACAATACACAACCACTGACTCCTTTGCATGGATCATTCTGACTCACCAGTCTCTGTGGCTCTCCCAAATTCCTAGAAATTCCCTACAAAAGCTTCTACCTTGAGGATCTGTCCCACAATCACAGTGTAGTGGTTCGTTCCTCACTAGCTGTCAGGTCATACCTCCAATTACTGTCACTGATGAGATATTGCAGAGCATCTGAACATCCACCTCCAAGTCAGATGCAAGGCACCACATAGCCTTTCCAAGCAGGCCAGCCTTCATCCTGCAGCATAACAGCGCAGGAACACCATTCCTGGTATCATCAACTACCATTAAAACAATGTTTTACAAGCCCCACTGTGTGTTTCGGTGGGTGCATGGACTCTGAAGGTATAGTGGCATAAAAATGCAATAGTCTTATGTTTTACAGAAATTAAAGATACCGTAAAACATTTTCCAACAGTGTGTTACAACATAACCCCCTTTTTAAGGGAGGGTTGTATATGTGTGCTTGCAGATTAACCACTTTACAAGGGTGGATACACATTCAGAAATGCAATGTTAATAACTTGCCTATATAATTTATTGTTTGTACAATGAATATCCTTGCGATAGATAAAACTGAACAGTTATTCAACACTGAAAGAACAACAAATGTGTTTTTTGAAACTCTGTGCCAACAGTTAGAATTGTAAAGAGTTTAAATGAGGAAACAAAAAGCACCATCCTTGCTGCTGCCCTTTGTGTCACATTCAAAAGGCCACATTATGGCTTTGAGTTCTTACATGCCTTTAGAAAATGTTACAGCAGGAATTATGAGACTAGACCATGGGAGGTTCCTCCAACATTAGCCGTCCAGCAGAAACCAGCTGTTACAATAGCCCTCATGGAGCAATTACTATTGAATAAAGAATGGATATGTTAGAAGAATAATTGAACGCGCCATAGTGTGACCAGTTTATTGTGGTGTGCCCATTCAGAGACATTACTTATCTTTAGGGCTGGTCAACAAGATTTCAACTTAAGGAAGCAAGTCTAGTGTAGAACCAGGCATTCAGAAGTTAATTTCTGTTACATGTACAGTATTGTTTTTCACTCTCACTCTGTGCTTGCTCATGGGGTATTTCATATTAACTAGGTTATGTGCTTTGTTTTTATAATATAAAATACAATAGAAGTTAATTTTGACAGGATTATTACAGTCTGGTTTTTTTCATTCTCGCTCAGAATCAGTGCTGGCCACAGGGAATGAAAAACTGGCCATGTTGTTCTCTCTCTCTCTCTCTTCCTCTCTGTCTCTCTCTGTCTCTCTCTCTCTCTGTCTCTCTCTCTCTCTGTCTCTCCCTCTCTGTCTCTCTCTCTCTCTCTGTCTCTCTCTTTCTCTCTCCCTCCCTCCCATTATGTACAATTGGCTAGTCATGTTTTCTTATAACCAAATTGTAGACATATTGTACCATGCCCGATACCTATTAATTTGTAGCAGACATGATTGTCACTTTTATAGGAATCCATCAACTTCAGTTATGACCAGGGTATAGTTACATGGAGTGCAGAGGTAGTAGTTTCTACCAAGGACTGGAATCTGAGGGGGCACAAGGCCCCCTCTGCCACATAAGAAGACACCAGTAAATAAATAGTACATGGTAGATGGGGACCTTGTGATAGATTTTGCATTGGTGCCCAAGACAAAAAGTGAAAAATGATGATTTTTTGGGTATTGAAATTTTTTTTTACCCTGTAGTCCACTGCAGCAGATTTAATGATTTTCAGAATTGTTGGAAGTGTACATTACAAAAAATCCACAAACTGTTCCCAATTATGTCTTTTTTCATGTTCCTTAAGCAGTGACGTTTGGTAGGATCTGAAGAACACCCTACATGATAGTCTAACTAGTGTTTGTAAAATATTTGTCATAAACATATTTTTATGTATGTGAATAGGTGTAAAGGCAGGATTGAAGAGGACATATTCTGGAGTTTCTCAGGAACTACTGGATGTAACTAATGTGCAACAGTGGAAACCGCTCCTCTATGCAGTCGCTTTTCTCCATACAACAGTACAGGTAAAAACTTTAGAATTTGCTTAAAAATATTAATTTCTTTTTTTTTTTTTTTTTTTTTACACTTTTTAGTCTTGTACTATTCATTTATTGTTTTTTCCTTTTGGCATAGCGGTATTTAGATTGTAGACACTTATATTAAAAAGATATTTCATATTCAGCAAACATGCACTTATTTGTGTAGGTAAGTCATTCTACTTTGTATCATACTTTATACATCCATTCCATGTGGTTTTCAAGATATCTGTCTTTTAACATTCAGTGAGAGCTGTATAGGCATTCCACGTTAAATTCCTCAAATGAACCAACTCCCCTTCAGTTGAATGGGCAGTCCGTGCTGTAGTTCCATGGTGTGGGAAAAGGGAATGGATATTTGCATTCTTTGAAGCAGATCCTTCTCAGATTTTATTTTGGTGTGAGTGACGCAAATTACTCACACTGATATGGGGCTAAACTGTGTCCAAATCAGAAGCAAAAACCACCTCTGCAAAGATGAAATTCTCTACAGAAATCTGAGGTATTGCCTTGGATTTCTGCCATGGATTACATATCGGATTTTACCAGTAAGTGTGAACATATCCTGTTTATTTTAAATGGATAGAAATCTGTCCTTATAATGTCTGCTATCCGATAGATCTGCAATTATTTATTGTTATAAGTATGTATTAGTATTGCAGTTTGTGTTGCACGACATGGAACTGCAGACAGATAAAAGTAGTTTGAATGGTAAAATGTATACATTTTCTTCAATAAAACATGCAGCTATCACCTCTAACCACCTTTGGTTGTCATCTAGAGAAGCCTTTATGGAATATGGCAGGTATTGTATTAATGAATATGAAGTGTTCTCCTAGCAAATGAATGCTTCTTTGTCTATAACATATGTGCATGCAGTGATCAAGCTTTATATCCCTTGTTTCATTTTACTGTAGGAGAGAAGAAAGTTTGGACCTCTGGGGTGGAATATCCCTTATGAATTTAACCAAGCAGACTTTGCTGCCAGTGTGCAGTTTGTCCAGAATCATTTAGATGACATCGGCACCAAACGTCCAGTGAATTGGAACTGTTTGCGCTACATGCTGGGAGAAGTGCAGTATGGTGGTCGTGTGACCGATGATCTCGATAAGACATTGCTTAACACGTTTGCAAGAGTCTGGTTTGGAGATCACATGTTTTCAGACAAGTTTTGTTTCTACAAAGGCTATGGCATCCCCAAGGGTAAAACCGTTGATTAGTATATCCAGCAGATAGAGCAGCTGCCAAGGGTGGACACACCACAGGTAATTACGATCTCATATTTGAGTATATTAATTAGATTTAGCACAGGCCCACAATTTCTTTTTTTCTCTTTGCTCTAAGGCTAGGTTCACATCTGTGTTGGAGTTTCCATTTGGAGCCTCCAGCGCAGATTCTGTCAAAAACGATGGAAAAAACCTGCATCATGCAGCACTATTTTTCCATTAAAATGGCGGCCACTGCGACAGAAACCCAAAGGGCTCCACTATAGTCAGAGACGTCCATTAGGCTCAGTTGGTGTCTGTCATTTAACAGATCCAGTGCCGCCTCTACGATGGAGGTTCCAAACAGATCCTCAGATGCAGATGTGTCCAAGCCCAACCTAGGAACATCATGAAACTCAAAACACTCAAATTAGTTTTAGACAGAAACTAATTTACTTCTTAAGCTATATACTGTATGTATATATACAAATATATATATATATATAATATATATATATATGTATATATATATATATATATATATATATATATATTATATATATATATATATACACACATTTCGATGCTTCAGAGCCAATGCATTATCTCTTTAGGTATCTTCCTTCTTCTGTACATAATACATTTATGGTTTATTTTCTAACTGCTGTATTTGCTTTAGCATTAGACCTATAATGAATATTTCATGTTTTTGTTGAAGGTGTTTGGATTACATCCCAACGCAGATATAACCTACCAGACCAACATGGCGAATGAGACTTTAAGCACAATAGTCAGTATTCAGCCCAAGGACAGTGGGGGAGGAGCAGGAGAGACCAGAGAGACTATTGTCCAACGTCTCGCAGATGAGATGTTGGAGAAATTACCAGAGGACTACATTCCACATGAGGTACAAGCTTATTCATCATTGGGTTTCTGTGTGCAACAACGTGTGAACACATAAATATCATTAAATAGATACAAGTAAATGCCATTCAGCTATGTTTAGCTTTGGGTTTGCAGCACTGTAAAATACCAACTGTGCATGCTTCTCCACGTGTCTGAGATGATTTAATTACCACCACTAAATGTCTTCATGCATCTGCTGCTGACATCAATCTACTTATTGATCTTTTATTTTAGTAACATCACAACATATTGCTTAGGTACTCCAAGCCTAGTAGACTGGACGTTACTAAATCTTACATCCAAGGCTGGAATTCAAGCCTTGCCTTGAGACATCCAACCATTCGGAACTATTGATCTGAGCTACTCAAAAGAATTTCAGAAATAATTGCTTGTGCATGTTTTCCATATTGATCCCCTCATAGGTCCCCAGTGTGATTCATGGGAAAAATATTACTCAATTTAACATACAGGTTTAGTTTTAAGATTTTAGCCTAATGTTGCAATCAGCATCAAAAGATCTAGAAGTAAATGAATGACTAGATTAGTAAAAGCTCAGTATATTTTTGAAGTTACAATACAGCATATGATACATTTAAAGAGAAGTTATGTTAGTTATGCCATTGACTGCTAATCTACTGGAGCAGCAGAGAGGTCTGTATTGACAGCACTGTTATGTGACACATGCACGTCTGTCTTCTGCTTGTGTCAGCATGAAGTTACATTAAATTTTTATGGATAAAAAAATAAAATTGTAAAGGCAAGTCACATTATTATGACCATGTCCTACTTTTGATGATGGCAGTGCTTAGCGTATGAAAGAAGTCATGTGTCATGAGCTGGCTTGGTTGTATATAAGGCCCACAATAGGCTGTCTGTACACATATACCCCTCATTGCTGTCATGGGTAGAAGGAGTGATTTATTAGAGTTGTAAAAAGGGATGATTTGTTAGAACAACATGACCAAGAATTTCAAGTACTACCCTGGCCCCCAAATGCCCCAGACTTGAACTCAACTCAGCATCTGTGGGACCACGTTCATCATCATATTTGTCCTACAGATCCTCCCCCACGCACTCTCCATCAGCTGTGGGATGCACCGCAGTCAGAATAGCTCCAAATACCTGTGACAATCTACCAGGACCTTACCTGAATGTGTTGTGGTGAGCTGTGCCAAAATAACTGCTAGCCACAGGATTCCGATAACAGAGCCAGCCATGGTGTTGCAGTAAGGGGCCATTTATATGTTTTGTCTATACATAATAAAAGCCATCAGAACACTGTGAAAAAGACCTCGACATATAGAACAATAGAGCAAGTAGTATTTTGGGGTACCGTTTTTGCATAGTGCCCTGATGGATTCCATTAATAGAGACAAAAGTGATCTAGGATTTTAAAACCGCCAAGAATATGATCGTTCAGGCAGCCCCATAGACGACAATAGAAAAGCCGTCCTGTAGTCTCCACAGGTAATTTTTTCTCCACCTGCACTTTTTTTTGCGCAAAAAACGAGAACCGGCCACGGCTTTTGCGCAAAACGTGATAAAAACCGTGGTCCTGCCTTGGAAAAAGAACGGTTGACTTTCTGATGTTTTTTGTCCGATGCAGTGTAGACATAGCCTAAGAGTCTACTACACTGTTCTTGGGACAGTTTCAGTCAAAGTGTTCCTCTAAAGCGTCTGAGCTATGTGGACCCCATAACATCGCCAGCCACTGTGCCTCTACTACATCCATAAATTTGCTTATTTTTTTAACTTTTAGTAGTTTTAATTTTGAATGCTGATTTCCAACCCCTATAGAGAGTCCACCATCTCACTTTCACCGTAGACACAGTAATCATAGTTGGGTAACGGATGATTCGTTGTATTAGACTACTAAAGTCCGGTCACATTTTGCTCACTTGATGAAACCCAAAGCTAATTTGCACACACAAGAAAACTGATTAATGTATTCCTAACATATTTAAGGGAAATAATATACTTTAAAAGCAGGTGTACCTTTATTTAATCTTAAAATGATGCAATGGCTGCAAATGATTGTGGCAGGAGAAGTTGTTTGGCTAATTATTGCTGGCAATTAAGAGTATTCTGTTTATTTTGCTTTTAAGACGCCGAGCTAAATATTATCTTTGTATTCTTACACAGCAAGCACGTTATTCATGCATGCAGGGAGAGACAAATTGTCTGTCTTTATCTCCTTCGGGCCGCATTTCAGCACATTTTAACAGTACGAATGTATTACTGTGAGGGAAAAGTCTGTTGTCTGTCATATTTAAATGCAGAAGAGAATTAGGTGCTGAAAATGTAGATGAGCAAATTGTATGAAGGTGGCTTGAAAAGAATATATTAAAATCAAGTTTCATTATGAATCCTGAAAAAACCTGTTCATCATTGACGGGAATAGTCAGCCTGTTATAAAGGAACAGTTAGATTGGGAATTTCATTACATATTGGCAGAGCTATAAACACAACATATTGGCCTTCACCCAGATGCACATAAACCTCCTTGAATTAACATGTTAGGATAAAAAATACAGCTTTTTAAGCACACTTACTATTTGGTATTGACAGATAAGTTATAAGGACCAGTTGTTCCCGAGTCATATTATTCAACCCATAGGACAGCTTAAGTAACACTTCTCTGATGAAAGAGGCTAAAGGGATTGGCCTTTAATACTGTGCATTTATGATTCATGTTCACTCATATTGATTGTAGAGATGTAGCAAATCTGAATTTGCAATTTAATGTTGCCACCCTGTATTGTTAATATTGTACATCATGATGGTTCTTTGTGTTAACATATATACACAGTTGAATCACATTATTATGCCCACTTCCTACTTTAGACATCGACAGAGTGTAACCAAGAAGTAACATGTCATGAGCTGGCTTGGTGGGTATCTAAGGGGTCCGATAGGATGTCTGCACACATACCCCTCTATTCTGTCATTTCTGTATCGCCTTATTTATATGCAATTGTAGTACCAGCAACCACCACCCTCATGCATTGAGGGTATGTGAGTGGTTGTTTTATTGGTATTTTTGCATTTCTGCAATCTCCCCATGCGTTATACTGTGGCTTTTCTGCATGGTAGTGTGAACAGGTATCAAGTTAATGTGCAGTTTTTTTTACAATCTTATTGTTCCCCTAGTGGAGGGGTGTGTGAGCTACTGCTCAGCAATTAGCTGCACCTGTTTATCTTTGCCAAGAAGCATAGTGGCCAGTGTTGCCTGCTTGTGGATTCAATCTAGTCCAGCCTATGTAGTGTTGTTGAGTAAATAATGTCCCATTTTTTTCTGTGTTTTTATGGGTAAAAAGGGCAAGAAGGGATGATTATTTGCTTTCCAGCCAAGAGTGGCAGTATTTCTTAAACTGCGCAGTTTGTGCTGGTGTGGTGAAACTGTATTATGGGTGGACAAATGGAAGCATTGCAAATAAGCAATGTGGAAACTGTGGAGCACCATGTGCCAGAAGCAGAGTGATGGTCACTGCACTTCACTAACATAGTTGCATCAGCAGAAAAGGCTTATATTTTCACGGCGGTATTAGATTTGGACCTCCACTGATTGGCAAAGGGTTGCCTTCTATGATGAGTCACATTTGCTGCTTTATCGAAGAGATGGACATTGGCGTGTCAGGTGAGAAACATCAGAGAACAAATACTCTGCAACCTTTGCTGGAAGAACACAAGCTCGAGCTGGCAGCATAATGGTCTGCTGATGTTGTCATGGCATTCTCTGGGACAAATCATCTATGTGGAGGACACTGTCAACTGATTTGGTTTTGAATGCATCTTTGTAGCTCACTGACATGCATATATACCGATTGTCTTTCCTGAGGCAGATGCAAACTCCCAGGAAGACAATACGACATATCACATGACTAAAAATGTCCAACATTGATTGGAAGAGCATGACCAAGACTTCCAGACACTACCCTGATCCCCTATTTCCCTAGTCTTGAACCCAGATGAGCATCTGTGGGACCACCTTGATTGTTATGTTTACTCTATGGATCCTCCCTCAAGCACCCTCCAGCAGCTGTGGGTGCAGTCAGCATGACTCTAGATACCTGTGACAACCTACCAGGACCATATTAAGTCACTTACAGCCCTTCTACCTTTTGTCTGTGTTAAACACGGCGTTCACTCTGGATATTGGATGAAGGTCTTAATAATCTGACTGTAAATGTGAATGAAGCTACATGCAAAAGTCAGATCACACAACTCTGATTGAAGATCAAAAGATTTCCAAATTGGTTATCCAGAAGTCCAACTCAGACAGTTCTCGTTGGATCTGTGTATAGTTAGATGTAAGCGCAGGTCTTGTGGTATTAAAAAATAAATGATTTTATTTCTAGAACAACGCGTTTCGTGTTAGAAGAAAACACTTCGTCAGGTTCATTTATTTTTATAATACCATAAGGGCATGTCCCCACTGCACGGGTCTTCCGTCGGGCGGTTTTGCCGCCGGCGGTAAAACATTGTAGAAGCACCATCTTCCGTCCATTTTTCGGACGGAATCTGTGCTTCTCAATGTGAAGGGGGAGGGCTAATCACAGAGTAAAGCCGCCCCCCCCCCCTCCCCCGCAGCCGTGGGGACGGGCGCAAAACAGGACAAATACCGGTCGGCAAACCGGACGGTATTTGTCCTATGCCGTGTGAACGCACCCTAAGACTTGCACTTACATCTAACTATATGATCTGATGAAGACTGTCGGAGTTGGACTTCTGGACAATCAGTTTGGAAATCCAGGAAATCTTTTGATCTTCAAATACAAACTCACTCCACGTGAAACGTGAGGTGTGACAGACTAGCAGCGGTCCATAACTGCGCATCGTATACTGATTGACTGACTGAGTGGTGCCAACCTGGATGCACAACCCAAACAGGTGAGTACAATATTCACCTGTCCATTTGACTGATCTAATATTAAGGTCTGTTACACCAGGAAGCGCTCTTACACTGATTGACAAACTCATCCGGGGATGTTGTAAGCTAAAAAAATTTTTGGGGGGGACAAGCAAAAGATGAATAGAAAGTGCAAAGTAATAAGATGAAGTAGACAAAGTAGATCTTTTTGGAGGCATGTGTAATGCGGGTTCGTTGTATGTGGGCTATAGTGATAGTCAATATAAAGTTACGTGACTTAGACCTCCATAAAAAAAACAAAACATTTTAATGATTTTTTTAAAACTATGATTGTTAGGAGCAAATAGCTGTGAATTCTGAAGAATAGGGGCAGCAAAGAGACGTCCAGCAGGCTAAATTGAAAAGTTGTAAGATTATATTAACCCACCACAGACTTATTGCAGAATTCAGTCCCAAATATCTGAATGGGGTTGTTCTGAAATCCCCATGTAGGTGAAGACAACAGTAGCAGAAATTTCTACAACAAATCAGTCTTGTATAAATCTACCCTTTTAAGGGAAAAGAAGAGTCCTAGGTCATTGGAAGAAACATATGGATGATGTGCAAAAACATCATGCTAATTGCACAATGATGCCGTTCCTTTCTTACAGGGATTTTCCAATGGAGAAAAAATATTTTCTAAATAACATCTCACCCAAAGTTTAAAGAGTTTTGTAATGTGTTCTGTAATAGGGATATATTGCCCACTGTGACAGGATGTTCAATACAATGGGATACACTTATTTCCCTCCTTTTCTCTGGTGTCACTATCTCTCTGTTCCTTGCGAACAGTATAATAGACCTGGTGATGCTCCACACTTGTTAAAGATAAAACCTAACCAGTTTATAAATACACTAAATGACAGTACTTAGGCAATACAACATACAATGATATAAAGTAAGTTAACTTCAATACATGTGTCTATATCGTTACAATACCAACCCAAGTATCTCCACACACATATATCTAGATACAAACTATCCTCACCTGACTCTAACGATGTACCTTAAACAGAGGGAACCAGAGAGAAGTAAGGGGTTAAAGGGAATATGTCGCCAAATTTTTTTTTTTTTTTTTTACTTATTAAATTAAGCCCCTGATCCATATTCTTTTCCTCTCAGTCGTTTTTATTTCCTGATAGTAGATTTCTCTATTCGACCGTCTATATATGATTGTGGGGAAGACATTTTTGCTTGCACTGCTTTAACAGCAGTCAGAGATACTTTACAGCAGCTTCATGCCCATAGAGTTCTTAAGACAGTTTCTGTCCCATAGACTTGTATAGGAGCGTTTTCACTGTGAAGGGAGGGGAGAGGGGGAGCTGTGACATCTCCTCTTGTGACTGGTGGATTCTGTGTTATCTGTACACATTGGTGTCTCCTTTCAGTTTGACCCTGCTTGTACTGATAATGAGCGCACTGCAGAAAAGCTCTCTAAACAGAACAGGAAGTATCAGACAATTATTAGGCTTAGTGGCCAAAGTGAAAACTGCAGGACTTAAGAATTATTAAAAAATATTGAAATGGATCTGGAAAATTAAAAAAAACATAACCAAAAATTCCTACAAAATGCGTTTAACATAAAAATGTGAGTTAAACAATAAGTCATTTTTTGATGACACATTCCCTTTAATACAGAGGTAAGGGTGAGAAGGATTAGGAGGACAGTGAAAGCAGGATCAGTTAAGGAGTTAACACAGAGGAGAGGAAAGTGGATACAAAGCCAGAGGAAGTTGCTGGTCTAGGTGAGGCAGGTCTTCCGTAGGTGAGTGGAGGAGGACTGGACTTCAACTGCTCAGGGTTGTGTGGGGGAAGACCTCTTTGCTGGTGTTGGTGAGCAGACTCTCCTGATGGGGGCTGGTGTCTTCCTCTTCCTGTCCCTCAGAGTACTGGGTTATATATCCCTGGTTGGCATCCCCCAACTAACATGTATATCCCTGGCTACTTGGTCTCCATCCCTTGTTCCCTAAGGCTAGAGGAAACAAAGGAACAAACCCATCACCTGTACCAGCAGAATGGGACAATTGGTTTATTACCAGCTATAAATTCCAGGATCAGGATATTCCAGTGTGATATGCCAATGTTGATCCAGGCAAACCACAAGTCAAACAGGAATGTCAACATGTATGCTACCTTACATAAAATTCTATCTATTTATCTATCTATCTATCTATCTATCTATCTATCTATCTATCTATCTGCATAGACACTTCCCCTTTGCATGCTCACATGAACTTTTTTGTTGGCTGCCTGCAGTTTTATATCAGCTGTTTGATAACAGAAGAGGCAGTAGTTCTGTATCTCAACACACTAAAAAAACAGTTCTGTGTGGAGCTTAGGAGATCATGTTACCAAAAGGGGTCGGCATTTGCCATACTCTATGTTTTGCCTGGTAATTCTTTCATCATGACAGAGGAAACAGAGGGCATGCACTGAGACTTAGATTGGGAAAGGGAGATGGACAAAGCACAGCAAAAGATCCTGGGACTTGTAGTTTTAATGGGGGCAAAGGTGAAATCATTTTGAAACCTGGAATGCTGTTTCTAGGCTGCTATATATAGAAATGGAAAAGCAGAAATTAGCACAAAAAAACAGCACAGAGATGAATGAAGACCTTTTGATGACTTTTGTTGGGTTCACCAGACCATCCCTTTATTGGCGATGTCATCATATACATTGCCACCTTACTGGCAGTTAGCATTGATTTTATGCCTGGCTATTCCTAATGTTTTAGAAATTATTATCTATTTTGTGTATCGTATCAACAAATCTAGACATTTTTTATGAAATGGTCTTTGTTGCCTATAACAACCAATGCAATCTGTGCTCTGGTCGGTTGCTAAGTGCAACAAAGATATTTTATCTTTTAGACGTTTTTCATAAATCTTCAGAGATATACATCCCTGTTTAAAAGATCCACTTATTCTCATCTATCTTGTCCCTATAAAGGGCTCATAATCTAATGTTAACCCTTAGGCACACAACATATGTACATGCAAATTCTTATTCGTACCTTCTGTAATACTAATTTTTCAGAGATACACCTTTAGGCACATGTAGATAATTATCTCACGTTCATTGATAATTGTTTCATCCTGTCTTATGCAGGCAACCAATATCCATATGTTATTAGCCGCAATGTACTGCTACATTTTTCCTGCAGAGGATTGCTTGACTGGCCAATGCTTTCTTGGCAAAGTCAGCTGTTTGCTGAAGGTGCCTGGAGCAGGACCCAGCGGCTGCATTTTGAAAAGGGTTGTCCTTTACGTGGCTTTTACATCAGATATCCTGGTGTCCTAAGCCCGCTCACCACTGTATTTACTGAACATCACCACCTTGAAAAGTTTTGCATGAACAAATCTATGCACGCGTCTTTTAAGATATATTCTCTTCAGATATCTTTGTGCTGTAGGTTAAAGCTCGACTTCAGAAGATGGGTCCCATTCAACCAATGAATATATTCTTAAGACAAGAGATTGATCGTAAGCAGCGGGTGATCGCAAGAGTTAGGAGTACGCTTACAGATCTCAAGCTGGCAATTGATGGTAAGATAGTGAACTATCTAATGAATGTCTACAATAGTTTGATAAACTGGAGGCCTGGTACATGTATGAACTGACCAATTTCAACCTGGTAGTTATCTCTTTTAGATTGTGTTCACATGCGTTTTGTTGTCCATCAGTGGTATTCCTTGAGATACTGTGAACAAAGGTACCCCGATGGATGCTGCAGTAGGCCTATTGAGGAGAATAGAGCAAATTTAGTCTGTTAGCCATAACATTTGTCTTACTCCCCGTAGGTATACACTATATGTGTGGGATACAAAAGCACCATTGTCACGAATTGTGGCACAGCCCGCTACTCGGGCTACGGGTACAGCAGTGACCCGCCGGCGTCCTTCTGCCCTGGTCCCGCCGGTGCCGCGGCCCGCACAGGTACTCACCCCACCGCGCTCCTGTGCTTCCACGTCCCTCTGCTGTCCGCTGCGCGCGCTCCCACCACTATGGCGCACGCGCGCCAGCTTCTCCTGATTTAAAGGGCCATTGCGCCGGCAATTGGTTGTTGCCAGCCGCTGACCCTATTTAAAGGGATTACTTCCACTGAGTCACCTGCTGGATCCTTGTTGTTCCCCAGCTCTTTGCTAGCACATTCTGCTACGTACGTATTCATCTGTCCTTGTACCAAGCCCATGTCAGTGCTACTCTTCCCGTCCGTCTACGACTACTGCCTTCTCATTTGCCTGCACCTGGCCGCATCTCGGCTGCCACCGCAAGTTGATCACGTCAAGGGTAGCGACCTAGTGGAAACCTGCCGCAGCAAGACCATCCCGCTTTGCGGCGGGCTCTGGTGAAGACTGGGTCCCACTTAGATTCTGCTCCCTGGCGTGGCTCTCACCATCGCTTGCGGCGGTCCAGTGGATCCCCAAGTCCAGCGTTATAGCCATGTAGTGTAGTGTAAATAAAGGCTATACCGCCAGAAAATAGAGCAAATTTAGTTCAAAAGATACTGTATTCTCCTCTATGGGCCTTCATGGTATCCAGATGGAAACCACCATTGGACTAAAAATTGCTGTGTGAATGGCCCCTTAATTAATTGGTTCTTGACAAATCATTTTCTTGCAGTGGTTGAAGTACAGTTGCAATTATCTAAAGGATGGTTTATTAGATATAGAAATAGAAATAAAGCTTGTTTGTGACCATATCAAGACTTCTTACCTTGTTGTCCACTATATCTCTAGTAGATAATAAAACAGATACTACAGCCTTAATATGGGTTAGTATTGTTGGGCACAGTTCTGTATGCAGTGCAATGATGAATACACTTTAAGGGGGTTTCTCGCCACAAACATTAGCTTTTGACATGTAGGGAAAGGTAAGTTAAGACCATTACCAAATACATTGCTGTTTTAATTTTGCTTTGTTCAGAAGATAAAGAAGATTTTATATACTGCTAGTGTAAACCTGTTTCCCTAGGTTACCAACCACCACTTTCTGTTCTTTCTCTTATCCTATCTGTTTGCTTCACAAGCTGCCGTCAGTCCGACCATGATGAGTAACTCCCTGCTGAATCCTATTTCTAGAGCAGGAACTTTTTTTGCCCAAGTTAATGACAAGTTTAAACCCTTGGAGCTTTGAAGCCTTGTGCACTACAAATTATAAACCTCCAGCTTTCATCTCACAGTTACAGGATCAGCTAGTAATCACTGCTGTAAAACCACCTACAGCCTGAACAGGAAGTGTGAGTCTGAAGCTGGCTGTAGCTTTGTGAAACAGCATGGTGAGACAAACCCTTTAACTCCAAATAATCCATTACAGCTTTAAGGATTGAAAAATGTAGCAACATTTTAAAGAGGCCAAAAGTTGTTACAAATGTTAACCATTAAAGATTTAAGAAAATTTCCATCTTAAATTGCTAGTTTTACAAATGTCAGCTAGTTGTGAAATATCATCCTCCAGGTAACCTTTTCAGTAATGTGCTCTGCAAGCAACTAAACCTGAACTGCAGCATTTAATACTTTTGATAGAAAAGGTTTATACATTTTCTGAGGAGCCAAGGCTGTAAATAAATTGTAGGAGGAGAAATCACACCATGTATATGTGTTTCTATATGTATTTTCTGAAACATTCCTCCAAGTTCATTTACAGTATTTCAGATAACTGTGCAGAATTTCTTTTCCAATTGTGTTCAGACAGCTGTAGCACAGAGGCTTTAAATCTAACTCCTCAAAGGTGTGAAAGTACAGCACAGAACCCATTAAACCTGGCTAGCTCTACCTGCTGGGACTTAACATTTTCTACTCTTTATTTTGGGACTCTACCAAATGCTTTGTTTCATCTCAGGAAGGGAAACATTTTAGTAGACTGCAGTGGGCATGAGTCTTGATAAAACACTGCTAGAAGTAAAGGACAGAACAATTTTCTGACAGTGCCTGCAGCTGATGATGTATCCAATCATTAGAAGTTCTGTTTAGCCTAGGTGACCACCATCACAGGTCCTACAGGATTGTTGCCCAGCCATCCTAAGCGGCAATGTCGCCCCTATTACAGTATGTAACAATGCAGCCAAATTACAAATATGGTTTCATTAACAGACAATTGTCATGACAGACTGAAGGAAATGGAGAATAATCCGTGGCAAACTCAAGGTTAATGTGAAAAGTACAAAATTATTCTTTATTCACATAAAAAGCAAAATTTAAAAGAGAAAGGATTCAAGAAGGCACTTGTTATAATCAGATCTGAGCTAAAAGAATGGTTGTTCTATTGTATTGTCCCACTGGCAGGTGCTCGCATCATAGGGAGATGAGCAGTGCAATAATTCAATGTCCAATTTTTTGGGAAGTCTTTTTGGACGTGTGTCGCTGTTTCCCAGGATGGGTAACCTCAATGGCAGGGTTTATCAACAATAAATCGACCATATAACCAGTTAGTTTACAATGTTCCAAGTGTTCCTAGTTAGTGATTCCCTGCTCTAGAGGTGTCCTATGTGGCATGAGGTATAGACAGTGTGATAATTGCCGCAACATTTTGGTTCATCCTGAATCTTTGTCAAGTGACAACTGCCTGTGCAGCCAGACCAGGGTTTGAAGCTGGGAAGTCATATGCCATGTGGATAGTTAAAATATACCATATGGTCAATTCGGTATTGATGAACACCACCATTAAGGATACTCATCTTCGGAAATAGCAACACACGTCCAACAAGACTATGAAAAGAATTGGATACAGAGATATTGCACTGCATGTCTACTGTGGCAGTGACCTCAGGCAGTCGCAGGGTTCTGCCACTAGGTGGTGTACAGCAGGAGACCTGCTGCCGACGAGCCACCGAAAACCATTTAGCGTCAGTAACCATAGGTTACTGACATTTGTAGCTAGCATGGCTGCTATGCGGCTAGTGATGGGTTGCCTTTCCCGGGACGGTCACAGTGTTGGGTAGGAGGCCGTCCCCATGTTCCAGGACGGGGTTTTGGTAAGTCTCTGGACTCCTAAGGCCTCCTACTACAGGTGATCAGGGGGTGTGGTTTGCTGCCAGGAGCTGGAGCAGCAGAAGAGCTGAGGAGAGGGCTCTTACCTCAGGCTTGAGGCAAGCAGGTGGCTGCCTTCAGGAAGCCGGACCCAGCAGTGGCTGTTAAGAGTGTTTGTGGCGCTGGCACTAGGCCAAGTCCACAGTTAGTGAGGGACTCACTTTATGTTTAGTTAGGGGCCAGACGAAATGAAATTTAAAGGGGTTTTCCAAGACTTTAAAAAACCTCCCTTCCACTATCCTATAATATAAAATTAACATGATAACATCACATTAATGGATCACACGAATCTGCAGCCAATCACCGGCATGTGACCCCTGAGGCCAGAGACTGGCTGCAGCACCACGTGCTCCACGAACGCGACATCACCAGTGAGGGTGCTAGGGGGCCGGAACGGTGGCGACGGAAGAGGCAAGCACGGGCCATATCTCTATTCCAACACAGTGGGAGGTGGTCAGAAGAGATTTAAAAGTCTTGGAAAAACTCCTTTTTTTTTTTCCCCCCTTTTTCAACACGCTTTATTGAAACAGTTATAAGCATCACTTAATATGCATATGTCTACTCGTATCTTACAAAAGATTATATAAGCATTTAACATATCAACTAACAACATACGATCTTCCAATTAGCTTTTCACAGCTATCACTGTGGTATAAACTAGAGCATAACATCTGGCAGTATCAACATTTTTCCAATGACAGAGATCAAATAGTGTTTTTAATGCATTTCAGCACCAACCTAATAATTTTGTCTGGCAAGCTAGGTGACCGAGACTTGATGCTTCTCTAATAATAAGAGGGATGACCAATAGGGGGACTGGGTTTGGCAAATCTGAAACTTTATTACATGGCATTTGTTATAGTTCAGGTTAAAGTGTGTAAATCTCCATCAGCGGATAAGTTGTGGGCCACTATGGATCCAGCGTTACCTGGTCTCCCTTCATTATGCCCTTGGTTGAACAGAATAACAGTGCCTCTTCAACAGTACAAGTGATGCTTCGGTATTGGAGGGATTTATCCCTTTCTAGTTTCCCCACCCTTTTCTCCACTACACATCTTATTCTTCTGCTGGTTTTAACCAGATACATTCCCAACATTTCTTTTACTTCCTGGAATGATTTAGATATTCTATCTCTTAATGACCTATACCAGAACTGAGGGCTTATTCCTTTCAACATTTTAGGTGAGAAATACAATATCCTCTTGTCAGCTTATTTTAAATACTTAGAAATACTTAGACTGTAAACTTAGATTAAATTTACAGTCCTTACACCATTTAAATATCTGCCACCATACCCGATTGGGAAATAAAAAGGGTACTAAAGTTTTATATGATATTTTATTAAAAACCTCTCACTTTGTTAAAATAACTAATGTGTTGTACTGGGAAAAGGACTTAGGTGATTCCTTTTCCGTCATTCAGTGGCAAAAGTCATACACAGAAAGCATCAGCTAGTTCTAGTTTTATAATACCGTACCAAAAGCTTTTGACTCAATAGTATTACACCCCTGTTCGCCTTAGTAGGACTTACCCCTAGGTCTCTCCTCTTTGTTGGAGATCATGGGTCACATGTATGAAAACGGTTTAGGTCTAAAACTCACTTTATTGCCCATAGGTTACTATTGGCAAAAAAAAAGTGAGTTTTAGACCTAAACAGTTTTCATACATGTGGCCCCATGTGTAAACCATGGCTCTATATTTCATATATTTTGGCAATGTCCTTATTTACAAGCCTTTTGGTCCAATGTCAAGTCTTTAACTTCTACTATAGCCCAAATTCCATGTCCTCCTGACCCAGGTTTTGCTCTGTTTCTATTGCGAAAATAATCTATTCCATCTATTTACCTTTACTTTGGCCCCATGTGTTACATGGTAAAACTGTAGTGGGAGGCTTTGGGAAATCCCAACATACAAACCCTGTAAAAGTTACTAGTAAATCCCACAAATTTTGTTTGTAGAACAGATAGGGCCAAAAGGGCAGTCTCTCTTTCACTATTGCATGGCGTCTCTGAATGGGTAGGTTTCCAAACCTTCTCGAGCTGTAGTCCTTTTCCAGTGCAGATAATTTAATAATCCAAAATCTAACCCCCCCCCCCCTCCTTTTTTACCCTCTTCCCTGCACTTTCCCAGTTTCTCTACTGGTTAATTTTAACATTATGTTTGGTTTCCTTGCCTATGTATGACACAGTTTGCTGGTTACCAGTTTCTACTCCTTTTAAAGAAAACATGGAGGTAATATTTCGTCTTTCTATGCCTGTTCTCTATTATCAACATTCAATTGTACAATTTGGTCATGTATCAAAATTAACATATGGACAATTTTCTAGCAATATATTAACTGCTTGTCATGTGTTTCATAATGCATTCCTCCAATAAAAATCTATTGTTTAAAAGCGCCCTAAGGATAAAAAAAACAGACTATTAAAAAATGTCAGAATACAATTTTTAACAACTATAGATGAGAATTTTTTATTTTAAGTATAAATACATTTTAATGTTTTAGGGTCATTACTTTTCGACTAAACCCTGAAAATTATTCTGTGGATACTCATATTAAAACACTGGGCTTTTTTGGCAAACTCTTATGTTTTTCCTTTTTTATGTACAAAAAAGTTATGATCCACAAGCCCCCCTTTCGCCCAAAATTTGATAGTCTTATACTTTTTTGTCTACTTTTTATTTCACAGAATATTTTTTGGGGGAAGGGAAAAGGTTATGTTTTCTAATTCACCCGTTAAAGAATTATAATGTGTTATATGGATTCATCACTTTGGTTCGCTCAGTAATGAAATATAACACTGTTCACTTGTTTATGATGTCCCTCGTTACTCCACTTGAAGCAGTTGCTAAAATTTAATGGTAATATTGCGGCCTTTACAAGTGGGACTGATCTTATTAAAAAACCAAAAGGCTGTGTAGAATAGTTACATTATTCCCTATGTACTGTAAATATACAGCTGTCTGCCGACATATTTGGGTACATTATGAGAATACATTCCAAAAGGAGGACAGTTTGTTTAATTTGGAATATATTGATACATGTTAGCAAAATAATGCACAATATATAATATATTTTGTGGCGACATGTCCCATTAGGGCTGCACCATTATTTTGGTCTATTTTGTGCCAAAAAACTGTTGATGTCTTATTCTCTATAAAAATGAACAGTAATACACCAAAACTAGGTGCATTATACGCCAGACATAACATATTTGAATGCACCTAAAGTAGGGGCATCAAATATGCTATCAATGATATGCTATGCGCCTAGATTATGCTGTGCGTCTAGATTAGGCACATCAATTATACTATGCAAGATATACCACACGCCAGATTTTTGAAAGGTTCATTCATTCAGGTGCACTATACACTCATTTAATGCACCTTAAAACTGGCATGGTGGCACCTCTTTTCTGACATGTCACCCTTTGGTGTTCCACACAGAGTTACTTCCACCTTTCCCTTCCTACTTATGAATGTCACTATTTTGCACCAAAAATACTTCTAGCTTACAGTCATGTACTTGGTATAGAAGAAGACTACAGACTTACAGATATATTTAGTGCCACTTTCCACATCATTTTAACCAAATGTTCCACCATCTTCTGTCACATGTCATCAATATAAGTGCCCCAATCGATCTTGATCTGCAGACTTGCTTTACAGAAGGTGACTTACTTTTAAAGGGATCTGTCATTTGAGGGCAGCATAAGCTAGTGACAGATACGGTGTTTTCTGCTGTGGGTCTCTTATTGTGTAATGTATTATAGTTTCCTAACATTTAGGCCTCGTTCACACGGCTTATTTTGCCGCGGATTGGCGCCGTACTGCGCGCCGGATTTGCGCTGCAGTACGGCGCCAATCCGTCGCAGTAATTTACGGTAATCCATGCTCTCGTAGAGAACAGTGGATTCCCGTCGCTTTCCCCCCCGCTCGCCGAATCCGCCGCGGGGGGAGAAAGTGACATGCACATTACCCAGGCACAATACGCGCCGTGGATAATGCAAGTCTATGGGGCCAGGGAGCGGCGCCCCCGCCGTGCTCCGGCCCCGCCCCCGGCCCGCGCCATAATCACCGCGGATTTGTGAGCCGGATTGCGCTCACAAATCCGTCGGGAATAAGCCGTGTGAACACGGTCTTAATACTGAAATCTGGCAGCACAGATCCTGTCACCGGAGACCCCACTTAAAATTCAAGAACTGGCATTAGCTATGCCTGCCAACTGCTCACCATGTCTGCCCACTGCCTATTGAGGATTTCCCATTCACGTATATGAGAATGAGCAGGGGGTAGCTGGCTGCTCAGGGGTGGGGCTAAAACCCTCATTTATTAAGTGTAATCATCTCTGACAGCACGCATTAAATGCTAGAACACTACAATTACATGACTTACTTTATACAATAAGTGAGAGACGGCTGGAAACAGTGTTTTGCATAGCTTTTTGTTCCCCCTCGGGAAAGGGGTGGTATAACCTAAGTGACATGGTCACTTTAATCAAAAGGGATACAAGGTTCCAAATAGCTTGAAATAGCAAATGGTTATGTTTTCACTTTTTAAGTCCAGACTGAATGAAATTCTGAAGATTTTACTTGTAGATTTGCATCGAAATAGCATAGCATCTGTGGTGGGTTTTACAGTTCTTTCACTGTATGAAAATTTTCTGCATGAAAATTAAACTGCTTTACAGCTGCTCATTTTTTTTTTCAATGTGCAATATGTCAGCTTCTGGGGAAGTAAAATATTAGAATGAATGCACAATAAAGTGTATCTTCCATACAGGCACTTCCCTGGTCTCACATCAGTATATTTAATGAGCTCCGGCAATGTTGTGGCATGTTGACTCGTGATAACTGCAATCAAACACAGGCTGCAGTGGTCATATGTGTTAACACGTCACCAAATTGGAGTGGTTTAAAAGAACGGGGGGAACCGGGGTTATGAGCATGGAGTGGCAGGAGATTGGTTAGGTGACCACTGCAATCAAACACAGGCTACAGTGGTCATACGTGTCCACATGTGATCGATGGAGCTTTATGAAGAGACTGGTAGGGGACCAGGGATGTGTGAGCACTGGAGTGGCAGGAATTGGGTTTGTGCCACGCAATCAAAAAACAGGGTCGGGTCATACGTGTCCACTGTCACGATGGGCGTGAAGAGACTGGTAGGAGACCAGGGACGCAGCAGGGGATTGCTAGGTGGTTGCTTTTTTAATTTTTGCAATAGTGTTTTTAATCTACAGAATAAATTTGCAACAAAATGTGAACAATTTAGTTCAGATTTGTCTTGCAGATTTGCTTTATGGATTCGTGGTTGGATTTGCTGCAGAATATCCACTGCAAATCTAAACTATGGCCTGGATTGTCTGTTGGCACATACTACGTTTCCAGTGCTCCACTGTCTCTGGCTAACGTTTGTGCTGCAATGTGGTCCGACCTCATCATATAAGCCTAATGTCAATGTATATGTAGAATATACTGTAATCTACTGATACCCCCTGTAAAACTATCTGAGGAACCTTCCACTTTCTGAAGGTTGTTTTCACTGTCGCCCAGATGTATGAGGATTGCTGCACTAGTTTTATGACTTAAATTATGAGAAAAATAATGGTGTGCGCCCAGGGCTGGGACAAGGTATTCTGATGCCCTAGGCAAATAAGGCAAAAAGCGCACCCCAAATGGAAAATTCAGCCCACTCCATGCCTCCTTACGCCCCCTTTTCTGCCTGGGATGAAGTGGTAACAAAATACTACAAACTCCCAAGATGATATGGAGTGGGAGAAAACCCCCAATATAGCAGCTACCCGGCAAATATATCATAGTTAGAAAAAAATACCAAAAAATAAAAAAAAACTTAGGTATAATTTCTTAAAATATAACCTTTTAAAAATAATATAAAAAATCAAAAATACAGTAACCCCAGAAGGGGAAGGCAAAAAATAAGGGAAAAATAAAGAAAGGACCAGAAGCGGAGCAACCCGCCCGACAAGGGCGACCCGCCCCGGAAAACACCCTAATTGACAATAACAGTACCATAGAAAAACACAACACGTTATAAAAAAAATTACAAAGAAGGACTAACAGGACAGAATTGTGACAAAGCAACCTGCCAAAAAATTTTTAATAGACACAATGCACAAACATTAAACAAAACAAAACACATCCAAGGTTTCACCCCCAAGTCATGTGGGCTCATCAGGGAACCAACCAAATGTTATGCATATCACATAGATGAATAACATTCGATAAGGCTATGATAAGCTTACCCCCTTCAGGTAATGGTGGCAAGTGCAGGATCCCAAGGTAGCGATCCTTGGTACTGCACAGAAAGGTGATGGTCCAAAGATAGAGATGGGCAGCAGCCCCAGAAGAAATACACTACTTATATCCCAAAAATGGAACTACTTACAAGCAGCATGGAGAACAGCTGTGAAGCCGGGCCCCGTCCTAATAGTACCCCGCGCCCTGCGCGAACAAAGAATAATAAAGTTTTATTGTATCAACAAAGGCGCCGTGATAGTGAGCTATTCATATGACGCTTCACCGCGGCAACGCGCTGCTATGCGCGGAAGCCATGATGAGGCGGGCAAACGATGCCAGATACTAATATAACGTACGATGCGAGGGCGACTGCGTCAGAACTCGCGCAGGCGCGGCTCACGCAAAGGACCAGGCAGACGGCAGCTAGCGCAAGATTTGAATAGATACAATGTGTGCAGCAGCACTCTTATATAGACAATGAACGCTACGGTGGCACACAATACACACATAAAAACCATGCATAAGACCCAAGGCGATAACAAGGAGGTAGTGTAAATGAACAATTATCTGTTGAAAACTAAATAATTGTAAATAAATAGGGCTGAGCATAAGAATTAAGAAAAAGACAAAATATAAAATATAGGGGGATAACAAGATAAATAATACCAAAAGATACTGTATTGATTGGATAAAAGAAAATAAAGAAGACAAGAGATATGGTAACAAGGCTGGCTAAATGAAGGAAGTAAATAAAAAGGGAGTCATTTAGGACCCATTGGTTGGAGGGTTCTCAAATTGAAGATCCAATGTGCCTCTCTTTGTATAGTTTTTTGTCAAATCCTTTACGGGGAGAAGGGTGACCACTTCGATCACCGATAAGGGTGATCGATGGGGTTGGACCTAACGTGGATGTGTTCATGTGGCGTGCAAGAGACGTGTCACGTCGGTGTTTGATGTTCACCCAAATATGCTCCAGGAGTCAGGCGTTCGAAACCTCCCTAATTGGTTTGCCCAGGTCATATAGGGGCAGCCACATGATGCGTTGATTTTATGTATGCGCGGGACTTGCAGTTGGCATAGATATTCATTCGAAAGGTCCTCCGGTTAGTAATATTAGTGACTATTTTGAGACACAGAAACCAAAATTTGCACGCTTTACTTCCGGTGTACCCACATCTATATGTACCTAAACTTGTTTCCTCAGCCAAGTACCTTCAAGGGAAGGAGGGTATAGTGGCTGGAAACAAGGGGTATCCCAATGATTCCTCCCACCGCCTTAATGGTAATGCGGGGGTAGGGATCAATGAATTCAGCTTGATCGGTTCATGACATTTAGTGGCCAAAAGTTGGTAATGATCCCCTTGACCTGTTTAAACGCATTGTCAAATGTGCCAATTATCCTTGTTTTATCCTGCAGCTCTAGCTCATTGGGTCTTGGTGATTGAAGAAGAGTGATTACGATCAGCTCTCCGGGCCATTGATAGGCAAAGAATTGATTTCCTGGGGTAACTCGCTCGAAGGAATCTATTTTATAGCTGAATTCATTGCAAGTCCCGAGGCGTCATATATCATAGCATAATGTGGCCTGCCCCTTTATTTTGTTACACGGGTTTTTTTGGGCAAAACTATTGGGAGTTTTCGACGCCGAAATCCTGGAGCATATTGGTGACATCAAAACACCATGTGACACGGTTCTTAGCATGCCACGATGAACATGATCACGCTAGTCATCCCAATCGATCCACTTTTTTATTTTTTTTTCTTTTTTTTGGTGATCAATGTGGTCACCCCTTCTCCCCGTAAAAGGCGATTTTGACGAATAACTATTACAAAGAGAGGCACATTGGATCTTTCTATTGAGACCCTCCAACCACATCGGTTAAATGACTCCCTTTTCATTTACTTCCTTCCATTTACGCCCTTGCCGTGTACCATTTATCTATTGTCTCTTTTATTTCTTTCATGAATATACAGTATCTTTGGTATTATTTATCTTGGTTTATTCCCTATTTTTTTTTTTCTTATTTCTTATGCTTCAGCCTATGTATTTACTTTATTTGTTTTCAATCTGATTTAATTGTTCATTTAACTACCTCCCTTGTTATCGCCTTGGTCGCTTATGCATGGTTTTTATGTGTGTTTGTGTGCCATTAGCGTGCGTTGTCTATATAAGTGCTGCTGTGCTGACCACATTGTTTCTATTCAAATCTTGCGCTATCTGCCGTCTGCCTGTGTCTTTTGCTGTACCGCGCTGCGCGAGGTTGGCGCAGTCGCCCTCGCAGCTAGTATTGTCTCTGGCATCTTTTGCCCGCACTTCATTTGGCTTCCGTGAGCTAGCGCGCGTTGACGCCGGCGCGGTGGTGACGCATATGATAGCCTCACAATCACGCGGGCCTTTGTTGATTCAATAAATCTTTATTATTCTTGTTCGCGCTGCGTGGGGTGCTATTACGGACGCGGCCGGCATTTCACAGCTGTTTTCCTATGCTGCTTGAGAGTCGTTCAATTTTTGGGTATATAAAAGTAGTGTAATCTCTATCAGGGGCTGCTGACTATCTCTATCTTTGGACCATCACGTTTCTGTGCAGTACCACGGATCGCTATCTTGGGATCCCTGCACTTGCCATCATTTACCTGAAAGGACGTAAGCTTATCATAGCCTCTATGCACGTTATCATCTATGTGTATTATCATCTGTGTGTATATGCATAACATTTGGTTGGTTCCCTGATGAGCCCACATGACTTGTGGGTGAAACACGTTGGATGTGTTTTGCTATGTTCAATGTTTGTGCATTGTGTCTATTAGAATTTTTTGGCACGGTTGCTTTTGTCACAATTCTGTCTGTTAGTCTCTTCTTTTGTAATTTATTTATGTGATACGTGTTTGTGTTTTTCTAGTGGTACTGTTATTGTCAACTAGGGTGTTTCGGTGCGGGGTCGCCCTTGTCGGGGCGAGTGCTCCGCTTCTGGTCTTTTCTTTATTTTTCATTATTTTTTGCCTTACCCTTGCTGGGGTCACTGTATTTTTTTGATTTTTTATACCCATCATCCCGGCACTGTGTGCGCCGCATCCGATATATTCCTAAAGCATTTGCGCCGAAAAGAATGAGTCAGTCAGACAGGACCTACACTTTTGTCTGTGCACTCGACAGTGGACGTGTCTATGCCAATTTGTACAATATGACACAGTTATGTAGCTCTCATGCCGCAGTTCATGCATTGTTATTCATGCCATTTTCAAAGTGGGGAGGCTAAGATAAAATTAGTCACAGGATAAGTCACTTTTTTGGTGCATGGGCAGTTTGTCTTATGACATGACACATTTATAAAGTGCCGTGAGAAATATTCAGACATAAACTCGACTGACTCTTACCACAAAGTCACTTTTCATACATTTCTGCCACTGTCTGGAGTGATTCAAAAGCTCTGTGATACAGAGTGCTTATACATCCCACATCCTAATAAAATATATAGAATGGCCTATGGCCGGAGCTTTGCTTTAACTTGTTCCAATTGCATAGCAATGGGATAATAATTTATTTCTTACCTATAATTTGCATGTTTTCAGATACAACTACTGCTTAGCCTAAAGTATACACTGAAAACTGAGGCATTAGGGTAATGTTTCCTAAGTGAATTTGTGTGAATAATACTAGTGTATATCTGCCAAGTAATGAAATGTAGAAATGATGTTGTGATTGATGTTCTTTGCGATAAGAAATCAAATTGTGGCAATTATAATGGAAGCAAATCATAGCAATAACAAATTGATAAATGTGTGTGCCTATTGTGGATGAATCTGTCTAGTTCAGTCCCATCAATACTTCCTTTGTTCTCAGATAGGTAAATGAATTGCTATGTTAAATAGGATTGCTTGCTAGTTTGCCTATTTGTCTGGTGCCTACATGAACATATTGGGGTGTTTTACAACGGTGAACATGCACGATTTTTTTTTAGTTGATTATAATCAGCCTTGTTGTTATCAATTAATCTGAGATGTAAAAAAATAGTTTTTGTTGAACAATTCAAAATGGGGTGCTCATTTATATCCCGTCAAACTTAAAGGGGTTTTGCCAAGAAGTCAGTTGCTTAACGTTTATCTGATCAGGAGACAAAATTAGCTCAGCATGCTGAGTCACAGGGGAGAGGGAGGAGGTCTGAGCAAAGACAAGCAGTGCCAGGGAGCTTCTACAATGTTTACACAAATAATTACAAGCCCGACCAGATCAGCTCCTGGTGATGTCTAATGTAAACTGTTAGGTAACTAAGGGCATGGAAAGAAAGCTGTAGCTCTCAGAGGCTTCACATATATTTAGAAAAGTAATTAAATACCCATTTTGGAGGATCCCACGTCAACATTACATCATGGCAAAACCCCTTTAAATGGGTCCTCTGCTTTGGACTATCCCTACTTCTTATAAAGGTCCTTTGACAATAATCAAATTATAAAATATCCCCCTGCTTGAATGTCCTATGATCAGCTGTAAACTGTGGGGAAACCTGACAGTATGTGTTAAGTTCCCCTGCAGAGCCACCTCAGGGGAAACTAAATATTACACATTGCCCTGTGGGACCTTACTCGCGTCCAGTCTCCATCTTGGACAGTTTTGGGGGTCATTTAGCCCTGGGGTTGACGCTCTTTTGTAAGATGGTTATGGCACACATGATCACTCCAACACAGGGCAGTAGTTTTAAACCATGGCCGGATTTATTTTCAGGCAGAGTAAGAAAGCACAAAAACAAAATGTAAGCAACATAAATCCTAAGCCATCTGGCCACTAAATACACACTTAGAGTCCCTCTGTAAAATTTGGTGTGCACATTCCGCACAGCACCACCAATAGCAGTGTTTACCAGTAACCTCTGGTTTCAGGCTTCTCTACAGTCTAGGGGGGAATCAGAGCCCTCTCAGCAGCTCCACTGTTGCTCCCAACACCAGGTAGCAACCACACCCCCCTGGTGTCCTGAAGGAATAGGTCCATAATACCTGTCCTGGGATGTGGAAATGTTTCCCATCCAACACTGCAGCCATTCTGGAAAAGCCAGCACGTGATTAGCAGCTATACTAGCAACTACAGCCGGTGTCAGTAACTTTTGGTTACTGACCCAAAACTGATAGCTTCCTCCACCAAGGCCTGCTGTACGTCAGCTAGTTGCAGTGGACTTGTGACCACCTGAGGTCGCTCTGCCCCAGTCCTTTCAAATTCATGGACTGTTAGGCAATGTTCACAAGGCTTATTGCCGACGTAATTGCGGGGAGGGATTTCGCCCCGCAATTACGCCGGCTGCCGTGCAGCGGGGGCCAGCAACTCGCCGGCCCCATAGACATTCATTATTCACGGCGCGTACACGCCATAAATAATGTGCATGTCACTTTCTCCCCGCCCGGCAGATTCGCTGAGCGGGGAGAGGAGACGGAATCCATAGTTCTCTATGAGAACTGTGGATTACCATAATGACTGGGCCTGATTTCAGCCGTACTGCAGCGCAAATACGGCGCGCAGTACGGCTGGAATCAGTCCCAGAATAAGCCGTGTGAACGAGGCCTTAGTGTAATGCAGGACAGAGAAGTCCCTTCAGAGCAAGAGATACTCTTTGTAACCACGTTATGCTCTAGCTAAAAGATGAGGATCCTGAAAAGGACAACATATTAACTCATAACTCCCTAATAGGGTATATTTTCTTACATTGGATAACCTCTATAATCGCTACCTGTCTTCTCTATGTGTCTAACATAAGCATGAAACATGCTATAGAATACATGGTTTCTTTGCATCTAAATACCACTAGCTCCTATAGCTCCAGCTATGGATTGTCAATAACGTTTTGACTTCCATCTTTAGTATAATAAGATCTCCTTATTTTGACTCAATGAACATGGTTCATTACAGGGAACGATGAGTTTTTCAAATTTCCAATGTAAAGTCCATAGACTATGGGAATTCTAAATATACTGATGGCTTAAATGTAAATGTCTGAAAACATGCCATCTCCATTAGTCTGCAGCATGTAAATAAAATCCTACCTACCAACGGCTGCAAATGGGAATATTTTATATTTATTGCATTAGGTTTACAAATAAATTATTCTTCACAAAGTACCTATAGTGCAGGTGCAAATCATTGTAGTTTATACATAAACATCCATAAACCTCTGTATGTGGCTTGTCATGTACCAAGAAAGTAAACGAGTCAAACAAGGAAGGCCCTGTAACAAAAATCCAACCGTAAATCCAGCTCCATTGAGTACATAGGTAGTTTTGGGGTGCGCAGGAAGGTCCTGGTAGGGCATTAGCTATATGTTTGTTATATATTACTGTCTGCAGAAATCAGTATATCTCACAATCTGCAACAAGAGTGCTTAATAACAGGTTCCCTAAACAGACGCATCACTTTTCTTATACAGCATTGCTGACACTAGAAACCTATTTGATAGATAAAACTAATGTCCTAATAAGTACATTATAACATTTTTTGGGTTTAAGTAGATTTAAAAATATATTCCTTTCAGCACAAACTATTTCGAAATGAACAGTGATAACTGAAATTTTAAAGCTGTGTGGAAATCTATCCTGATCCCCTGTGCATAATTTAATCCTCAGCACAGTTGATTTGCAGTCACTTGACAGATGCAAGAGGCAAAGGTGTTCCTATGTCAGTGCATACTGCCACTTCTTTCAGAGCAAGCCGTGTCACATTACACATGAAATTGAGCCCCTGTCACTCCCTGGGATGATCTATTGACAGGTTTGGGTGTGCGGGTGCTGCCAGGGCAGTTCAACTGTCAACATTCTGCCTTGGTCCTCGTCAGGTTACCCCTCCGTCCCTGTGAAATAAACAGACAACATTACACAATGATGCAGACTGATTGCAAAATTGACAAGACTTGCAAAGTCAGAATTCCATAGACATATAATGAGTATGCCATCAATGTTCAGCCCAGCTGTTATTTTAAAACCAGAGATCCCTAAATAACCTTAATCACCTCCAACATTTCCCCACAGAGTATACTTTCTAGTGCTGTTGAACACATTGGGCCTCAATTTATCACAATATCTAGCTATAATACAAATTTTTTCCTTACACCTAACAACCAGAGTTCAGCTTTCATCTCTACATAGTTTAATCCCTTAACAACCGCCCACTGTCTAATGATGGCGAGTGGTTAGTGTTTTCTGTTGGCAGCAACACCAAAATGCATTGCTGCCTTCAGAATGGGTTTGCGACTCCCAGCTGCTGCAGCTAGTTAAGAGCTCCATTCCTAGAATAGTATATGGGAACGTCAGGGATTGCAGGAAGCCTCGGGACTCCCAGTGTCTGCTGAAGCCTAGGGAATGTCTTTACAGTCAGCTAGAGTAGCCCATTCTAGGTCCCCAGGGCTGCATGTGTAGTCAGCCTGCTGTTAGGGCACACTGTGTGTTACCCTGACAGCAGCCTGTGTTACACTGACATAGAATGTAATGTATTAGCATACAGGTATATACTTATACATTATTAAGCTTAAAAAAATGTAAAAATAGTTATACAGTCATATGAAAAAGTTTGGGCACCTCTATTAATCGTAATCATTTTTAGTTCTAAATATTTGGGTGTTTCCAACAGCCATTTCAATTTGATATATCTAATAACTGATGCTAGTAGTATAATGTTGTACCGTGTTAGCCATACAAAGTAGCTAATAACTGATGGACACAGTAATATTTCCGGATTGAAATAAGGTTTATTGTACTAACACAAAATGTGCAATATGCATTAAACCAAAATTTGACCGGTGCAAAAGTATGGGCACCCCAACAGAAAAGTGACATTAATATATAGTAGATACTACTTTTGCAATAATAACAGCCTCTAGTCGCTTCCTGTAGCTTTTAATCCGTTCCTGGATCCTGGATGAAGGTATTTTTGACCATTCCTCTTTACAAAACAATTCAAGTTCAGTTAAGTTTGATGGTCGCCGAGCATGGACAGCCCGCTTCAAAGTATCCCACAGATGTTCAATGATATTCAGGTCTGGGGACTGGGATGGCCATTCCAGAACATTGTAATTGTTCCTCTGTATGAATGCCTGAGTAGATTTGGAGCTGTGTTTGGGATCATTGTCTTGCTGAAATATTCATTCCCGGCGTAACTTCAAATTTATCACTGATTCTTGTACATTATTCTGAAGAATCTGCTGATACTGAGTTGAATCCATGCGACCCACAACTTTAACAAGATTCCCGGTGCCGGCATTGGCCACACAGCCCCAAAGCATGATGGAACCTCCACCAAATTTTACAGTGGGTAGCAAGTGTTTTTCTTGGAATGCTGTGTTTTTGGGACGCCATGCATAACACCTTTTTGTATGACCAAACAACTCAATCATTGTTTCATCAGTCCACAGGACCTTCTTCCAAAATGAAGCTGGCTTGTCCAAATGTGCTTTTGCATACCTCAGGCGACTCTGTTTGTGGCGTGCTTTCAGAAACGGCTTCTTTCGCATCACTCTCCCATACAGCTTCTCCTTGTGCAAAGTGTGCTGTATTGTTGACCGATGCACAGTGACACCATCTGCAGCAAGATGATGCTGCAGCTCTTTGGAGGTGGTCTGTGGATTGTCCTTGACTGTTCTCACCATTCTTCTTCTCTGCCTTTCTGATATTTTTCTTGGCCTGCCACTTCTGGGCTTAACAAGAACTGTCCCTGTGGTCTTCCATTTCCTTACTATGTTCCTCACAGTGGAAACTGACAGGTTAAATCTCTGAGACAACTTTTTGTATCCTCCCCTGAACAACTATGTTGAACAATCTTTGTTTTCAGATCATTTGAGAGTTGTTTTGAGGAGCCCATGATGCCACTCTTCACAGGAGATTCAAATAGGAGAACAACTTGCAATTGGCCACTTAAATACCTTTTCTCATCATTGGATACACCTGGCTATGAAGTTCAAAGCTCAGTGAGGTTACAAAACCAATGTTGTGCTTCAGAAAGTCAGTAAAAAGTAGTTAGGAGTATTCAAATCAATAAAATGATAAGGGTACCCAAATTTTTGCACCAGTCAAAATTTGGTTTAATGCATATTGCACATTTTGTGTTAGTACAATAAACCTCATTTCAATCTGGAAATATTACTGTGTCCATCAGTTATTAGATATATCAAATTGAAATGGCTGTTGCAAACACCCAAATATTTAGAACTAAAAATGATTACAATTAATAGGGGTGCCCAAACTTTTTCATATGACTGTAATTTAATGGGACTAAAAAAAAAGTTAAAAACATTAAGAAGCAGGTGAAAAAAATAAATAATGAAGTAACAATAAATGTTTAATAAAAAAAATATATTGTGCATAAATTAAACATAAAAAACCTACACATGTTATCCAAACTACTGTAATAACCTGTATAATTAACAAGTTATTTATTATGAAACATGAATGATATAAGAACTTATTAAAAAAAAAAACAAATGCAGAAAAACACTTTTTTATATTCATGCGTCAAAAAATAGTAAAGTAATTTATATGTATTTTTCAAACTATGCCTCCAAAAATTAAAACTTCTCTGGCATAAAACAAAGTTAAATACAACAGCGTCCTTGAAAAAATAAAACTGAAAAAGTTAGCTGGTCATTAAGGCCTTTTCAGGTAAGGTCCTTTAAGGGGTTTTGCCACGATGTAATGTTGACGTGGGATCCTCCAAAATGGGTATTTAATCACTTTTCTAAATATATGTGATTACAAAAATTGCAGCCTGAGAGAGCTACAGGCTGCCTTAACTGCCCTTAGTTACTTCAAAGCTTCTATTAGATACGACCTGACAGAGTGACAGGAACTGAACTGGCTGGGCTTGCCCAGAGCACACTTCTTATCTAATGAAAGGGAGCGTGAAGGAGCTTTCAAGGGGCTGGGGAGAAATATGTTGTCTTTTGTATACAGAATCCACTAGTTGTAGTGTGATTATCTGAGTAGATCCCTGCTTTATCTGATGACCGGGAACATGAAGGAGCTTTCAAGAGGCTGTGGAGAAAAGGTGTTGTCTTTTGTATACAGAATCCACTAGTTGTAGTGTGATTATTTGAGTGAACATTTCACACGATCCCTTATGCATCGCTCTGCGCTCTGGCAGTATCTCTCTCTCTCTCTCTCTCTCAGCTCAGACTGGCTTGTTTACTTTTTCTTCTTAGCAGATAAGGAACTTCCTGGCAAATCCCCTTTAAGGGATTAACCCCTAAAGGAACTTGGTATTTTTTTTTTAGTTAAAACGTTTATATTTCCCTCCTCGCCTTTCCAGAGCCATAACTTTTTCATTTTTTTACTTACATAGACAGATGAGGGCTTTTATTTTGAGGGACAAGATTTACTTTCTAATGGTGTAATTTAATGTACCATAGAATATACTGGGAAACCGCAAAAAAATTCTAAGTGGGGCAAAATGTGAATTTTTTTTTACTTGAGCCATGTTTGCGGGGCTTTTTTTATGCCGTTCACTCTCTGGCATAAATGATGTATCATCTGTATTCTACAGGTTGATACGAATCCGGCAATACCAAACATGTGGGGTTTTCAGTATGTTTTGAAAAAAAGTAAACTTTTTCTACTTTTAAAATTTTTGCTGCAGAGTCAGTTTCTGCAACCAATAACTTTTTTGTACTAACACCTACGGCCTTGGGTGAGGCGGCATTTTTTGCAGGCTGAAGTGTACTTTTGATTGATACCAGTTTGGAATACATGCAACTTTTTTTTCCTTTACGATGTTCAGAGTACGGGATAAATGATGTTATATTTTAATAGATCAGACTTTTTCGGACATGTTGATACCAAATATGTGTAACTTTTTTTGTTTTTTTATTTGTAAAATGGCAAACATTTTTTTTTTACGTTAACATTAAGCCCCATAGGATGCTTGACCACTAGGGGGCTTGATTATTTATACAGCCTAACACATTGTATAGACAATGCATTGGGGTGTACAAAGATGTTGGTTTTACTACTTCCTGCCTGGGCAGGAAGTAGTAAAACTGAAAACATGGCGGTAATGGAAACCTTCACAAGGCTTCCAGCTGCCATGTTAATCAGGACACAGCGATCTTGTCACTGATGTCCCAATTGGAGTGAGGAATGGTGCTCGCCACAGTTTCTCATTCATTTAGGCGCCGCAATTGCCGCGACGTCTAAAGGGTTAAACAGCACAGGATGACGTCAGCGGGTGTTTGCTGCAATTAGCAGCTGTCACAATGCAGTGATACCAATTAGGTGTAACTTTTTATTTTTTAATAAAATTTAATGTGTAAAATGGCAAAAAGGGAGTTGTTAAACCTTTTTTTTTTACTTTAAAAATTGTGTCTCCTAGGCTATTTGACTATTAGGAGGCATGATTGCTTGTCGTATATATACGGCAGTACTTTTATACCACCGTATACAGGCTTTTTATGGCATGAGTCCCCTGGCTGCCATGGCAACCAATCTCACACCATGACTACGTAGTGGGGGTGTGGCGATCGTTCCTCATTCATTTAGATGGTGCAGCCGCGATTGCCGCGGTACTTAAAGTGTTAATCAGCAGGGGTTGGAGTCGACTCCCAAACCTGGTGATAGTGATGGTCGCCAGCTGTAATTAACAGCCAACACCCACGTGCACGTGAGCCCGGTCCATATGCCCTCCACACTATTTGGAGGTCCAAATGGTGAAGGGGTTAAAGAAGTCAAAATATAATTGAGTATTACTGTATGTTTTTGTATGGAGATGAATCTTGTCAATACTTTTTAATAATATAAAGTATCAGAAAATGGAAAAAGTTCTTCAATTTGGCAGGAAAATACTACGGCTATGAATCAAAGCTGCTGGCCCCTGAATGAATGAATGGCTGCTGGACCTGACACTAGATAACACAGAAAGTAAAGAGCGCTCTTGGAGAGGATCTGTTCATTCCTCTGCCTCCTACGCTGAAAGCTTAGAAGGATTAGATGAAGCTGGGTAGGGAAACTGTGACTAGAGGACAGCTGGAGCATATGGTAATCTGTTGATTTTCTTAGTAATCTCAAAGCTGCCAGCATACCAGACAACTGGCCTGCTAAGAGGCAGATGGCAACTTTCTCTTGCAAGTCTCATAAAGTTTAACGCAAATCATAGCAAACATTGCTTATTTACAGACTGTGCGAAAATGAAGCCATAGTTCAAATATGTATGTCAAGCAATCACAAGGAGGCCATATTAACTCTCTTGATACATCAGCTGGCCATTCAGCGCACAGTCATTTGCTGCCTTAAAGGGGTTGTCTCACTACATTGATTCATCTTACCTCAGTCCTGTTTTCTTGGTTTCACTTTGAATTCAGGGGTGTTTACTGGCTTCCAGTAGGCTGCAGTAGAAGCCAGGTCTGTAGCTATAGCAATCACTGCTGGCAGCCTATCATGAGGGATCAAACAGGTCTGTAGCTATAGCGACCTAAGGAGCTGATGCCGCCCATACAAGAGAGAAGATCTTAGAATAGGTAGGACACTGTTAATAGACACATATTGCAAAGTGACTTGTTTTTGCAAGATCTTTAACATAAAAAGCAATCCTTGCAGTGAGACAACCCCTTTAAGGGAGATGCAATGTTTAGCCATAACCTATATCTGGAGGATCAATGTCATGACTAGCATGGAAGCTTAATTGTAAGTAAAGAGATCTTGTTGATGTTAATTTACACACAGTCAAGTCACATTAATATGATCACCAGCTAATATTCAGAGTTACTCAATAAGGTCATGGCAGGTTGTCATAGGTATGTATAGCCATGCTGACTGCTGTGTATCCCACAGCTACTGGAGGGTGCAAGGGGAGGATCCATAGAGCAATTACACCTCTATACGTTTTTGAAAGGACTGAATAAAAGTCAAGTTTTACTTATACTTACCTGGCGCCCTTAATGTTTCAGTCGGATGCTGAATTCTTTTCGTTGTTCATTACTTTAGGATCCATAGAGCAAGCACAACGATTGAGGTGATTCCACAGATGTTCAATTGGGTTCAAGGCTGGGGAATTGGTGGACAAGGATAGTACCTGGAAATGTAGGACATGCTTTTCCAACCAATGTCAGGCCTTTTTCTCTACGTGACATGTCGCATTGTCTTGCTGGAAGATCCCATTAACACCAGGGAAGACAATCAGCATGTATAGGTGTACATCATCTACAAAAATGGAGTCCATAACACTGCTAATACCAGCTCTTGTTCTTCCAGCAACAGTTGCAGTGCTTTTTTTCTGATGTTTCTCCCATGACACGCCAACGTCCATCTGTTCAACGAAGCAGAAAACATGCCTCATTGAAGAAGGCAAACTTTTGCCAATGAATTCCAATGCTGCCATGAAAATTTTAGTCTTGATGCAGCTTTGTTAGCAGAGATGCAGTGATCCTCCATCTGCTTAGAAGCCCAATATGGAGTAGGGTTCGTTAAACTGTTGTTTTGGACACACATCTGCTATCCCTCTAATTGATTTTGGCACTGAGTTTACCCCACTGTATTGTCAGTCTGCCCTCGTGCACCTCCAAAGATTCCATGTTACAGTTTCAGCACAGCAGCATGGAAACTGTCTAGTTTCAGAAATACTGCTATCATCCCTCTTTGCAACTTTAATAGGTCTCCCCTTAAACCCATGACCGCAATGAGGGATTTAAAGGGGTTGTCTCACTACATTGATTCATCTTACTTCAGTCTTGTTTTTTGGTTTTACTTTGAATCCAGGGGTGTGATTACTGGCTTCCACTAGGGTGCAGTAGAAGCCAGGTCTGTAGTTATAGCAACCAGTGCTAGCAGCCTATCAGGAGAGATCAAACAGGTCTGTAGCTAGAGCGACCTGAGGAGCTGATGCAGCCCATACAAGAGGGGATATCTAGGAATAGGTAGGACACTGTTAATGGACACACATTGCAAAGTGACTTGTTTCTGCAAGATCTTTAACGTGAAAAGCAATCCTAGTAGTGAGACAACCACTTTAAGTTCAGACAGCCTATCTCACACTTTATGTACTCACCAAGCCAGCTCACAACACATGGGCATGACTATAGCTGCAGCAGCCATAGCGACTGCTGTGGGGTCCAGAGGTTGAGGGGGAACTCAGATGCAAGAACATTGTTTCTTTTTGTAGAGAACCAGTAGTTGTTGGCTTTCTGCTCTCCAGCACTGTTATGTGGGTTCTTTGATATCTGGTGGTATTATTTGTACCTTTAATTATTGCTATTTATGCTGCCATTTTAATTTATTGTCATTAGGTGCTAGGGCCCCATCTCATTTTGCTATGGGGCCCTATGGATTCTTGTTACAAAACATGACTTTCTTCATGATCTATGCTCTCCCAATGTTGAAAGTAGGAAGTGGTCATAAAAATGTGACTTAATTGTGCAGATAGAGATATATCTCATATAACTGTCATTAGAATAATAAAAAGTCACCTTCTGTAGTCTTCTAACTTCGCAGACAATCTGTGCACGAAAGTTGTCCAGAATCCAACAACACACTGTTCTAAATATAGATGAGTATAATCCAGCAATGAATGCCCACAGTAAGGTTAATAAATCTTGACTTTTATTAAAGTTAATTTTAAAATCACAACTTCATCAGCAAAAAATTAGCAACTTGTTTCCAGTTACAAACATAAAAAAGCTGACGCGTTTCGAACTGGGTGCATGTTTATATCAATGGATCTGAAACACGTAAGCCTTTTCATGTTTGCACAAGGAAGCAAGTTGCACTTTTTATGGAAATGAACTTGGGATTTTAAGATGAATATTACAAATCAAATATTTAAAGATTGCTCCTGCCATCCATTGCTGAATTATACCTACCTATACTGTAATTGATATAGTTATTAGTGTTGGAGAATGTTCCCGGTATGTGCCTTGTATACATTGGGACACAGTATCCTGCTCATGTTGGATCTGCAGCATCTCACAAACATGTATTTCTGGCTGTCCAGTGGTCGAGGTTTCTCGTCTGCTCTTTCTTTAGACTTTGTAAATTGCATTGAGCTGTTCCATTCCATTGCCCTGAGTCAGGCTGAGGGCATTGACAGATAGCAGTAGTGGCAGAGTTCGCGCTCCAAACATGGCTCAGCAGCTAACAGATGCACCTTTATGCAGAAAGCTATAATTCTATGGATACTCATGAAGGTCACACTATAAAAGATTCTTTAAAATAAGTCTGCATTAGCTTTGTTCAGTAACATTTGCTTTTATCCTTTGGCACAGCTATTGTTGAAGGCTGCTATAATTTCTCTGATCAGGACCTTTCTTACCATACACCTTTACTGGATTTCCTTTATGACTGACTAGCTGAATAACATGCGGAAAAGCTGTCTGCCACCTTCAGTACTTTTGGTTGATTTCTAAATGCTTTATCTTACTTTGGCAGGGTTCAGCTAAAGTCTTCCCCTACCCGAGGCATAGGATATATTCACATGTTGCGGTAATGTTGCATATGTTTGCCATGGTATTATGTAATCACTATAAAAAATGCTGCAGCTTTTAACAAAACCATGCCCAAAAGACACAAAATTATTGCACTATTACTGAACCCTACTGCGTATGGGGCCCGGAAGCATATGGTGGTCACTGCACCTCTGCTAACTGAGTTGCATTGGCAGAAAAGTATTCAGTTTTCACGGCAGCATTGGAATTGGCAAAATGGTTGAGTCTAATGAGTCACATTTTCTGCTTCATCAAACGAATGGACGATGCTGTTTCAGGCAAGAAACATCAAAGAACAAGCACCTTGCAGCCATTGCTGGAAGATCATAAGCATGGTTTGGGGAATGTTTTTTGTGGGATTATCTGGGCCCATTCATCCATATGGAAGGCACTCTTAACCAATTTGGGTATGATCCATCCTTGCAGATCACATACACCCATGCATGCTCATTGTCTTCACTGGTACATGTCACACAGCTTTAAATGTTGTAAAAGCATGATCAAGACTTCCAAGTACTACTCTGGCTCCCTAGTTCTCCAGCCTTGAACCCAATTGAGCATCTATAGCAGGGGTGTCAAACTGCGGCCCTCCAGCTGTTGGGAAACTACAACTCCCATCATGCATTTGTATAATCTATAACAGTGGCCATGATGGGAGTTCTAGTTTCCCAACAGCTGGAGGGCCGTAGTTTGACACCTGTGATCTATAGGGTGCAATCGGCATGGCTCTAGATCCCTGTGACAGCCAGGACCTTATTGAATCACTCCCAGCCCGTCTAGCTGCTGTTCTTGCTGCACGCAGCAGTTACTCTGGATATGAGTGCTGGTGGTCATAATATTATGACTCAACTGTGTGTTTTTTTAGAACTTAAGCTTGCAGTTTCATTAAACATATTTTGGAACAATAATACTATAGCATAAAATAGTGGCACTGTTGTATTCACTGACACATTAAATATAGCCAATGTATTGAAGAACACTTTTATATATGTTCACTAAGGTGTCAAAAAGTTGTGATTTCCATTTTTTCACCAGTCCATACTTAACATTGGTTAAATGAGTGTTCTCATGATACTGTTTCACAGAGTTTGCTCTTCATGCCAGCTTCAGGCTCACCCTTCCTGTTTAGGCTATAGGCAGGTCCAGAGCAGTGATTGACATATCAGCTCTGTAATTCCTTGCTGATCCTGCTACAGGGACATTAGTGATGGAGGTTTATAAACAGCTCTAAAGGGTTAAAGATTGTCAGTAAGAAAGATAAATAAGCTGTGCTTGCTGATAAGACACAGCAGGTAATGAAATCACCATCCTGGCCAATGCTGCTAGAGCAGAGAAAAAAGGTCGGTAACCTAGGGAAGCTTTTATATAAAAGCAGGAGATACAAACCGCTCTAGCTCTGAAGGGAAGCAAAATCAGAACAGCAATGTAATTGGTAAAAGTCATTATTATCTGTGCCCCTGCCAAGCAGTTGTCATGGCAGCCAGATGCCTAATGAAGGCTTCCATAGTTGCCATGTTACTGCTCCCATTACTTCCTGTCATAGGCCATAGGCAGGAAGTTATGGGAGCGTCATCTATATTTAATGCAGAATGGTGTACAAGCGATCAACAACCAAGTACAAATAGCAAAAAGGGTTAAAAATATAAAAATATTATAATTTCAAAACACTCCATTTTGGTATTTTACAAAAAATAAAAAGTCACACATAATTGGTATCACTGTCTGTAAAAGTCCTTTGATAATATCATTATCATGTACAGTGAGCACTATAGAAGAAAAAAATTTCCAATACCAAAATTAAGTTTTTTGGTCAATTGTAATAAAAAATGGTCAAAAAGATGCATGTATCCCAAAATTATACCAATAAAAATTACACTTTAGTCCTCAAAAAATGAACCCTCTCAGAGGACTGCAAAAGAAAAAAAAATAATATATTGCAGAAAATGGCACTGCAGCACAAACTTAAAAAATAGAAAACCTTTTTATTTTTAATGTACTAAGACATAACCTGCAGAATACAGGTAGCATGTCATTTATACCAAACAGTAAACTCCATAAATGTGAAACCTCTGCAAAAATGGCGCAATTGCATTCCACCCCACATAGATTTTTGTTTTGTTTTTCCAGTACATTATAGGGTATGGTTAATGGCAGCATTAACAGTACATCTTGTCCGGCAAGAACCAAGCCCTCATACTACTATGTAAATGGAGAAATAAAAAGTTTTGGCTCTCTGTAGGCGGGGAGGAAAGAACAAAAGCAAAAATCTGAAAATTTCTGCATCATTAAAGGAATTTTCTCACGGTGTTTCACTGAGTTTAAGCAGTTTTGCACTTACTCTGTCTCATCAGGCTGTGGGTGGTTCTACAGCAGTGATTAGCATTTTCAACTTCTAGCAAGCCATTACTGAAGGAGATCTTATCTCTAACAAGATTACAGATAAAATCCATGCTTTTCAATCCCCACAGCACATTTACCTTTTGTTTAGTGAAGCTAATCTTGTTAGATATCATTAGTTTGCTTCAATCTCAGCCTGTCAGTGGGATGATGTCACTTTCTGCTCTCTGCTCTCAGCCTATAAGACATAGCAGGGAGTGAAATCACCATCCTGGCCAATGCTGCTAGAGCAGAGAAAGGTGGTCGGTAACCTAGGGAAGCTATCTGTAACAGAGGTCTGTCTGGTATGCAGTTAACCATAGAAACCTGTGTGCACTTCAGGGAACATAAAAAACGCTCTTATCTCATGACTAAAGTAACATCTATTGACCAATGTATTTAGAAAAAGTCTTCATTTAACTGTCCCTTTATGTTATGAAAGCTAATCTCTGTAGTGAGAAAACGTCTTTCAGGGGTTAAAGCTGATCAATAGGAATACCACTTTAATTCTTGAAAATTTGGGAATGGGTTTGTAAGAAATTCATAGCACATTGTATATGTGTAGGAAAAGATAGTAATGCAACTAATAGCTGTATTCCTCTAATAACTGGAGACCGTTAGGAATTCTAGAAACCTTGCTGTAGTATGCATTGACTGTCCGTAAATCCCCATAGAACATAACACCTTCCCTCTCTGAAATGCTGTTGGGACTAGTGTACTGGAATGAACAACTTGTCTTCTATCTGCTGTGAGATTGTTATTTTCAGATGGTTAAGAGTCTCTCTGCTGCTTAATTTAAGCAATCCTTCGCTATAACTCAGAGTGGTCACGCTAGGATATTTGGCATTGGACGGCAGCCCAAATAGTCATATCTGCTCTATTTATTTTTATCAAAGTATTTCTTCTCGTAAGACACATATCAACACCCACAGATGATATGTGATCTTTGGTAATGTTGAGAGTCTCTTATGGCCTTGTTCCAAATGCCTTTTCCATTACAGATATACAGTAAGTTGTGAATATGTCTGTCTTAACTGTATACAGTTTGGTGGCATATTTTTTTGTATATTACCCTTTTAACAGTGTTGGCCATTGGTTAAGTTTGTTTGGGTTTAAAGTTAGTCATTTTTACACCATCATTCCTTAAGGGGAACCTGTCACACTAAACATGCTATTTGATCTACCTGAAGCATGTTATAGAGCAGGATGAGCAGACTGATAAATGGTTTTGTGGGGAAATATTCAGTAGAATTTATAATTCAGTTATGTAGATGTCAGCTTATTTTTAGTTAAGGTGTCCAGAGGGTAGTCTTCTTAGTGACTGACAGCTTTCCTTGTATGACTGTGCCTACAGATAGCTGTCAATAACAGATAAGATCGCCTACTGGACTCCAAAAATAAGCAAAAATTGAAATGGACAAATTACAAGTTTTACAAATTTTTTTCCCCACAAAACTATATATCAATCTGCTCAGTTCCTCTTGCTCTATAACCTGCTGCACGGAGAACAGCAGATGTGTTAGCATGTTTAGTGTTACAGGAGTATTATTTTTAGAATTTTTGGAAGAATATTTTTTTTTTATTTTGGAAGTCCTAGACAAGTACAAATGACATTTAAAATATTGTCTTTTTAGCTGTGATTAAAAAGATCAAACTCCTGAATAGCAGGGCAGACTGATCTCACTGTCAGGGTATGTTCACACAGCTGATTTGGATGCTATAATTTCAGCGTCAAAATCGGTGTCAAACCTTGTCTGAAAAGCGCCTCTTCTGATTAGGTTTTCATTAGGTTTTGGACGAGGTTTTTCAACACGATTTTCTTTCTGATACACCCATGCAAATTAATAGCCAGGGCAAAAACAGTGCTAAAAAAATGGGCCAAAAAAGCATCCAAAAACGTTTTGAGGTTTTGAAACTCCCCATTAATTCCTATGGGGATCTCCAGCGTTGAAAATGCTTCAAGAATTGACACGACACTACTTTTTCAGAGGCCAAATCCGTGTCCAAAGAAGCGTCTAAAACGCGCACAAAAACCTCATCTTGTGTAAACTACAATGCTGGAATCACTTAAAATGAACTGAGGGTGTTTTGGAGGCTTTGGCGCTGTATTAGGTGAGGAAACTCACTGAAAACAGCTTCTAAATCAACCGTGTGAACAGACCCTTACAGTTGGTGCTGCTTATCTCTATATAGTCTCATTACAAATTGTAGGTAATGATCTAATGATTGCCCTATTGCTCTGGACAGGCCTAGATAAGGATTAGATCAGACCAGCAATGACGAGTAATACATGAAAATATGACGGGTTAATCTTTTTCTACAGTTGGAATGGGGGTTTCTTCACATTTATCAGGACCAGCTAAAAGCACTTGCACCTCTTAGGCCATAGCCAGCCTGGGAGAAGAACCGTTAAGGAAACCCTTCACTGCTGTGCTATCGGATATTACAGAGGGGAAGACAGAGATACAAACAGGAAGTTATGTACGTAGAGGAACTTTAAAAACTAGATAAAAAAAGAAAAAACTCCCAATTTAAAGAAAAAAAAATACATAGAATAGTCATGTATTGCTTGGAAAGAAAAAAATGTGATGGTAGTGTCCCTTGAAGTACTTTCTAAGTGTGGAGCTGTGTGCTATAGGTTGTATAATTGATTATTGTGTTCCACAATGCTTCTAGAGTAAGATAACTCTGTACATACAATGTCCCATGAAGATGACATCTCATATCTCTCAAGAGCTATGTACGGCTCTGTATACAATGGACAGAGGTACAGAGGTACATTAAGGCCTCATGCATCCCTATGGATGTCCTATTACATACAACAGGGAGCGAATATATGGCCATGTGGATGAGGCTTAAAAATAACAGGATTTCAGAACAGTTATGTAAAAATGTATTTGTATTATTTTTTTTCATTTTTTCATTGCAGAATGTAAATCAATGCAAAGTCTTGACTGTTTTTATTTAGGAACCATCATAATGTCAGAAGACTTGCGAGATGCTTTAGATAACATGTATGATGCCAGGATCCCTAAACTCTGGTATAAGATTTCCTGGGATTCTGCCACCTTGGGCTTTTGGTTTACAGAACTGTTAGAAAGAAATCAGCAATTCCGAAGCTGGTTATTCGATGGCCGCCCAAATCAGTTCTGGATGACGGGCTTTTTTAATCCGCAGGTAAGTGTTTTTAAAAGCAACTCTAACAATGTGTTACTTAGAGGCACATTAGAGATATTTTGCGTCTTAAATGGTTTTTCCAGCTAAATGTGCAGTAAATAAAGCCTATTAAGGCTCACTGAGGCTAAGTTCACATGGTGCTTTTTGTGGTTTTCTTGATATTCCGTTGTGTTTTGTAATACTCTTTATTTCATAATTTCCATATAAGTGAAAAACATTTTAGAAACAATTTTCACCTTTAAAAACCATGCTAGTAATAACGACATCTCAAAACCATAACCATTTGCTGTAAAATCACGTGTGGTTTTTCAAACACATTTTAAGGCTGTGTTTAAAGCGCAACAGACTGCAAAAGAAAAATATGCACCAGGTAATAAACTGTAAAGGAAACCTGTCAGGTGGTTTGTATTACACTGTCTGAGGGCAGGATGTGATAGTGAGAGAGGAGCTAAGCTCTGTGATATATAGGGTTATATGATAGAGGGAGAGAAGCTGAGCTCTGTGTATATAGGGTTATATGATAGAGGAGTGGAGTTGCGCTCTGTGGTATGTATATAGGGTTATATGATAGAGGAGAGGAGCTGAGCTCTGTGATATATAGGGTTATATGATAGAGGTAGAGAAGCTGAGCTCTGTGATATATAGGGTTATATGATAGAGGGAGAGAAGCTGAGCTCTGTGATATATAGGGTTATATGATAGAGGAGAGAAGCTGAGCTCTGTGATATATAGGGTTATATGATAGAGGGAGAGAAGCTGAAACCCTGTGATATATAGGGTTATATGATAGAGGGAGAGAAGCTGAGCTCTGTGATATATAGGGTTATATGATAGAGGAGAGAAGCTGAGCTCTGTGATATATAGGGTTATATGATAGAGGAGAGAAGCTGAGCTCTGTGATACATAGGGTTATATGATAGAGGGAGAGAAGCTGAGCTCTGTGATATATAGGGTTATATGATAGAGGGAGAGAAGCTGAGCTCTGTGATATATAGGGTTATATGATGGAGAGAAGATGAGCTCTGTGATATATAGGGTTATATGATAGAGGAAAGAAACTGAGCTCTGTGATATCTCAGGTTATATGATAGAGGGAGAGAAGCTGAGCTCTGATATATAGGGTTATATGATAGAGAAGAGAAGCTGAGCTCTGTGATATATAGGGTTATATGATAGAGGAGAGAAGCTGAGCTCTGTGATATATAGGGTAACATGATAGAGGAAAGAAGCTGAGCCCTGATATATAGGGTTATATTATAGAGGTAAAGAACCTTAGTTCTGTGTTATATATGGCTATATTATAGAGCAGAGGAGCTGAGCTCTGTGATATATAGGGTTATATGATAGAGGGAAAGACGATGAGCTTTGGGATATATAGGGTTATATGATAGCGGGAGAGACCCTGAGCTCTGTGCTATACATGGTTATTTTTTAGACGAAGAGAAGCTGAGCTCTGTGATATATAGGGTTATATTATAGAGGAGAGGAGCTGAGCTCTGTGATATTAAGGGTTATATGATAGAGGGACAGAAGCAGAGCTCTGTTAAATTCAGGTAGATACGATTTGGAACAGTAAAAAGCAGAGAAATCCTGGCCGGACCCCTTAAGAGACAGAGGAAGTCCTGCTGACTCCACCCACATACAACTTTCCCTGTATCAATGTGTATGCAGAGCGAACTGTCAATCACTGTATCTGGGCAGGGTCAGCAGTACTTTCAGTTTTACTTTTAAAAAGCTCAGCTTCTCTCCTCTATCATATAACCCTATATATCACAGAGCTCAGCTTCTCTCCTCTATCATATAACCCTATATATCACAGAGCTCAGCTTCTCTCCCTCTATAATATAACCCTATAAATCACAGTGCTCAGATTCTCTCCCTCTATCATGTAACCCTATATATCACAGAGGTCAGCTTCTCTCCCTCTATCATGTAACCCTATTTATCACAGAGCTCAGCTTCTCTCCTCTATCATATAACCCTATATATTATATAGCTCAGCTTCTCTCCCTCCATTACATCCTGCTCTCCAATATGGTAGTGTAAATAACCAGACAGGTTGCTTTTAAGGATAGAAATACATGGCATGGCCGCATTGCAGACAAGAACTCTGTACACTAAGCGGCACCAATGGCGACATAACTTTGCAGGTGATTCCTGTGGCCATTGGGGTGTAGTTATCTGAACCTTATACATCTATCTATCTGGATATATGTACTTATATCTAAGTGTGTGTATATATATTTATATATAGTGCAGTTCTTCTCATCTTACTTAATGCATTTTTCCTATAGGGTTTTCTGACTGCAATGAGACAGGAAACAACTCGAATGAATTTGTCTAAAGGCTGGGCTTTGGACAGCGTCATTTTACATAATGATGTCACCAAAATGATGAAGGAAGATGTCAATGCTCCTCCTCCAGCTGACATTGGAGGAGTATACATTTATGGATTGTTTCTTGATGGCGCTGGATGGGACCGTAGAAACACTAAGCTTGTGGAGGCTCAACCAAAGGTATCGGACATTTTAGAAAATGGTGGTGGAAGAAATGTCAGTAATAGTGATGACTAATAACCAGAAAATCAGGAGTTGATATACCTGTATACAGTGAATGCTCCATATTAGTGGTCTGTAACCTGTGGCGCACTCTTTAGGTTTTGCAACTACAACGTCCAGGCTGCAGTTATTAGGTTATGTTGATATATGTGGTTTTACAACAGCTGTACGCCCACAGGTTGTAGACTACTGCTCTCCATGATTAGATTCCTTCACATAAGCATACAGTTCTCTGTCAGTACCAAGATTTACTAGTAGTAGATTGTAATTTTCCAGATTGTAATAGGTTGTAATCGCATGGGAATGTTACTGCTTTTTTTGTTTCACTAATGTACCCTTAACCAGCTACTGATCTGTGGGGACTGAGCCAATGTACAGTCATTGTATTATGTGCATGGTCTGAAACCCTTCACACAGTCACTGACGTCCTCATAGACTTTTTTGTCATTTCCGTTTTGATTTTCTTTCAATCACTGGAACTGAAACCTGACGCTAATGACCATTCGATCAGTTGTGATTCTGACATAAGCCTTTAAAACTAGTTCAGCACCTGTGAAATTTAGTTTTTGCAACTGAAGTCAAAGGAGGTTTTATTAGTAAAATGTCATAATGTCCAGCTTTTGGGATAACGGCCAGTGCTGACTTGCTTGCAATCCCATAATCCCTACATATAGCAGGCATGTATTAAAGATAACAGCTGGGCCATGATTGATGTTTTAACTCTGATCCTACTACAAAGAGAAAGGTAGAGTTGAAGTGTCCGGTATATGAAATGTCCAGAAATGAAGGCATAGTGGGAATGGCTCCATCAAGAAGCATGAACCTATTTTCCTGGCGGTCGAGTAAGGTGGTCCTACACCATTTAGAGCCATTTACATGGGCTGATTACTAGGCAAATAAGTGTAATTGCCCTGTTTAAAAAGCTTGTTTGTTGGCATCACATCGCTCTGTATAAATGCGGACTGCTGCCGACAGGAATGAGAGTGAACGGTTGCAAGTTAGGCACAATTGTTCATTTGATTGCTGTCTGAAAATTGGATGCTCGAACGGCAAATCCGTATCATGGTTCAACCATTAAATGGATGATTTTCTTTTATTAGCCCATTCTATATTCAGTAAAAGTATAGTGGTCCCTCAAGATACAATATTTTCACCATTTAATGGTCTTTTCCCGGGACATTTTATACTGAGACAACACTCACCATACAATGTCACAGTTGTGATTTGCGACACGTGATTGACTGTATTCGTGAAGTGCATGCAGTGATTTCTGGTCTAGTAGAGTCTCTTTACAGTAGAGTGCAGTGCTACAAGTTCTATACTGCTCTTATATGTATTAGTGAAGTGCATGCAGTGATTGCTGGTCTAGTAGCGTCTCTTTACAGTACAGTGCGGTACTACATGTCCTGTACTGCTCTTATATGTATTAGTGAGGTACATGCAGTGATTGCTGGTCTAATAGAGCCTCTCTACAGTACAGTGCAGTACTACATGTTCTGTACTTCTCTTACATGTATTAGTGAACTACATGCAGTGATTGGCAGTCTAGTAGAGCCTCTCTATAGTACAGTGCAGTACTACATGTTCTGTACTGCTCTTACATGTATTAGTGAGGTGCATGCAAGGATTGGCGGTCTAGTAGCGCCTCTCTACAGTACAGTGGGGTACTACATGTCCTCTACTGCTCTTACATGTATTAGTGCAGGGCATGCAGTGATTAGCGGTCTAGTTGAGCCTCTCTACAGTACAGTGCAGTACTACATGTTCTGTACTGCTCTTACATGTATTAGTGAGGTGCATGCAGTCATTGGCAGTCTAGTAGCGCCTCTCTATAGTACAGTTCGGTACTACATGTCCTGTACTGCTCTTACATGTATTAGTGAGGTGCATGCAATGATTGGTGGTCTAGTAGCGCCTCTCTACAGTACAGTGTGGTATTACATGTCCTGTACTGCTCTTACATGTATTAGTGCAGGGCATGCAGTGATTAGCGGTCTAGTTGAGCCTCTCTACAGTACAGTGCAGTACTACATGTCCTGTACTGCTCTTACATGTATTAGTGAGGTGCATGCAGTGATTGGGGTCTAGTAGAGCCTCCCTACAGTATAGTGCAGCACTACATGTCCTGTACTGCTCTTACATGTATTAGTGAGGTGCATGCAGTGATTGGCGGTCTAGTAGAGCCTCCCTACAGTACAGTGCAGTACTACATGTCCCGTACTGCTCTTACATGTATTAGTGACGTGCATGCAGTGATTGGCAGTCTAGTAGAGCCTCTCTATAGTACAGTGCAGCACTACATGTCCTGTACTGCTCTTACATGTATTAGTGACGTGCATGCAGTGATTGGCAGTCTAGTAGAGCCTCTCTATAGTACAGTGCAGCACTACATGTCCTGTACTGCTCTTACATGTATTAGTGAGGCGCATGCAGGGATTGGTGGTCTAGTAGAGCCTCCCTACAGTACAGTGCAGCACTACATGTCCTGTACTGCTCTTACATGTATTAGTGAGGTGCATGCAGTGATTGGTGGTCTAGTAGCGCCTCTCTACAGTACAGTGCAATACTACATGTCCTGTGCTGCTCTTTACATGTGTCAGGATGAGCAGCTCCTTAGGGCCCCATTTTCTTTTTTTCTGGCACAGTGGGCCTCATGTATGAAAACTGTCTAGCAGTAAGACCGTCTTTGTTGCCGACAGCAACCAATCAGAGCTCAGCTTTCATTTCTATGCTGTTCTAGCAAAATAAAATTTGAGCTCTGATTGGTTGCTATGGGCATCAAAGTCTTACTGCTGGACAGTTTTGATAAATGAGGCCCATTGTGTATAAAGTACCTGACCCAAGGAAGCTCCTGTCCTCAACATAGAATGGGATTTCCAGCTTCCAGCAGCTCTTTCTGACTGTAATATGGAAGGACTTTGTTATCTCTATTCATTTTCTTTAATCATTTTGTGGAGAGATATTTTGGGGGCTCCAGAACCAATTACCGCTATTCCTTATGGTCTCAGAATACATTGTTTTCAACTTACAGTGGTTATCCCGGAACCAATTAATATTGTATGCTGAGGGACCACTATGTTCTTCTGGTTTCCCCTTAGAATCAGTAGACTCTGTTATAACCAATGCTCCACTAGCATCAGTTACATTACAGGGAATTTAAAGAGTCTTTTAACCCTTCATTTACCTCAGAAACAGTCATGCATATTAACATTAAAATAAGTAGTTTGGTTCCTTTCTTATGATAACGGACACTACACTTATCTGTTATCACTAAGGGAGCTAGAACGGCACCGAAATAAACCAGTTCTCCATTACATATATGTAAAAGTGCTCTGTTTAATCAGGTCAACAAAGGGAGGTCCAAATAGGAGAATAATCCCTTTATGTCATCAATATCCTTAATACAGCATATGGGACAGGCTGTCCAGATTAGACAAAACCGATGGGGTAATAAGAATCAATGAAATAGTCGGGCAGCCCTGTTGGCGATGAGGTATACTATGTCATTAGAATCCCAGTATGTACAGAGCTATTACCAGCATGAGAACATAGAGGAATGCTGTGCCACATTAAGTGATGATTAGTACTATTTACTTGCAGAAAGCAGCAAGGAGACCCAGACAGGGATGATGTAGATGCACAGGGCTTGCTGATATAAAGGGATCGTGGTTCTAAGGATATGTTCACACTGCGTCTTGGATACATTTTTGCAATACATAAAGTGTATTGCATCAAATGCATCCAAAAACGTACCGCAATGTGTGGAACGTTTTTTGATGCGTTGTTTGGACTGCAAAAACATATCCCTATAGTTGCTATTGGCTTTTCAATGTGTAAAAAGGATCAAGAAGTGACATGTATATAAAATGTATGTAAAACACGTATAATCTGAATGACAATACGTATTTTACACTGAAATCAATGTAATCACACTTGAACATTGTTAAATACATTTTGGGGTCTGTTTTTTGCTGTGTAAAGAGTACCCAAAAACTTATTTAACATGCGCCGTATGAACAAATCCTAAGGTTATGTTCACACGGCTTATTTTGGGACGGATTTCAGTCCATATTTTGCGCCGTACTGTGCTCAATACGGCTCAAATCCGTCCCAGTCATTATGGTAATTCACAGTTCTCATAGAGAACTATGGATTCCGTCCATTCAGTGTTCCGGCGTGTATCCCGCCGTGAATAATTGACATGTCACTCACTCCCCGCTCGCCGTACTTCGCGAGCGGGAGAGAAAGTGACATGTCAATTATTCACGGCGGGATACGGCGCCAGAACAGTGAATGTCTATGGGGCCAGCGAGCTGACGGCCCCCCCCTGCCCCTACCCCGCTCCGGAGCACACGGCGTAATTGCGGGTGAAATCCGTCCCGTAATTACGTCGTGGATAAGCCGTGTGAACATTACCTAACAGTTCTTGCTGCGAGCACCAGTAATCTGCAGCACAGCTGTGTCTGCCTGTTGGGCCATGCATATGTACACTACCTGGATAACAGCCTTGGGGAGAAATAGTGAATGAATTAAAGGACTTGGCATGTTTAATGCCCCTTGTGGGCACATCTTACAAACCTCTTATATTTACTCAGAGATTCACTTTAATAATGTAGGAGTGTATTTGGACTGTGGGATGTTAAACTGACAATGTTACCCCCGTGTATATAGTTCCTGTTACCTTTCTTAGAACATAAGATTTGTGTGAGGGCTCGGTCTGGAGCTGACGGTGCTGTCTGTGGAAAAGCATGCTGTTTTCTGTGCGCAGTATATTCAGTACAAATTAGGGAATGTGACTCTTATCACTGAAGCTGGCAATAAAAAGCATTTTTATTCATGGACGATTATGGACTTCCAGTCTCGCTGATTAAACGCTGTCATTTTTGGTTTTTTATTCATTTGCAACTGTCACAGTCAGTTTGATATGACTTGTTCAAACAGGAGCTGGACTGAGATTTCATTTAGTGGCAATCTCTGCTTCTAACAGACCTGGCGCTCTGACACCTATAGCTTCTGAGAATTACACAGGCGACTTGCAGCTGGTTGTTTTCAGTGTCTAGCACATATTGCTCTGAGGGAAGGGGATCTCTAATTTGAAAATGTTGTGTTTGTCGGCTTTCTTTTTAACATTCTGCTCTTAACATTACGAAAATCCAAAATCTAGAAGAAACAATAAGTAATGCAGTTTATTACAATTATTTGCACCTTACATTTGATCATATATTAATCCAGAGTTTCACCTTCGGTTAGAAAAAAATCTATGAATCCAGGGACTATTAGGGTAAGTTCACACGGCTTATTTTTGGGCGCATTTCGTCACGTATTTGATGCGTATTGCGCTCTAATATGAACGAAATGCGGCCCAAACATTACGGTAATCCACAGTTCTCATAGAGAGCTATGGTTTACGCCTCCTCAGTAATGCATGTCTATGGGGCCGGCCCCACCTCGTCGTGGGAGTACGCGCCGATCAGCATGACTCACGATGACCTGGCTTAATTGCGGGGCGTACTTTACGCCCCGCAGTTAAGCCGTGTGAACATACCCTTAGCCTTATTTGTTCCACAGAGCACTTTTCCAGTCCAGGTAAAAACACAGACCCCTTCTTAAAATAGAGCAGCAAATAGTTTTATGACACTAAGGCTATGTTCACACGGCTTATTCACGGCGTGATTGCGGGACGGATTTCGCCCGCAATTACACCGTGTGCTCGGCAGCGGGGGCAGGGCGAGAGGGGCCGGCAGCTTGCCAGCCCCATAGACATTCATTATTCTCGGGCCGTATACGCCATGATAATTGACATGTCACGGCGAGCGGGGAGAGGAGACGGAATCCATAGTTCTCTATGAGAACTGTGGATTACCGTAATGACGAATTACGGGCTGAAATCCGTCCCAAAATAAGCCATGTGAACATAGCCTTAGGGTATGTTCACCTGTTGGATCCGTTTTTTGATCTGTTTTTCATTACCTGAAAAACGCATTGAAAACTGCATCCAAAAAACATGTTGGATGCGTTTTTCGGATCCATTTTTCAATGTGTTTTCTTTCAAATCAGACAGTCAAATTTTAATCCAATGTGTTTTCAGATGCGAAAAGCGCATTCAAAACATACCCAATACATAACCAAAAGTGTGTTGCGTTTTTGGATCCGTTTTTCATGCTCCAAAAACGCACTCCATTGTTTCCTATGGGAATTTCACTTGCATAAAACCAAGTAGAATTGACTTGACAATTTTTTAAATGGATCCAGAAACCGCATCAAGAAGATGCAAGTAAACACGCATCGGTGATCACTCATCTCTATGGCGATGCATATTTTACATTGAAACTAATGTAAATCACACTGCACATTGTTTTTGGGTCCATTTTGGGTCTGAAAAGTGGATCCAAAAATGGATCTGAAAAACACCGTGAGAACATACCCTTTAGGGTGCTTTCACACGGCCGCGTTTTTGGTGCGTTCTTTGACGCATTTTTATCATTTTTTTATGCATTTTTGTGCAGCCATGTATAGCATTAATTGATGTGCCTTCCTGCACAAAAAAATGCGTCAAAAATGCACCATGTGAAAGAACCTTTAGGGTGCTTCCACACTGTGCAGTTTTGGTGCAGTTTTAACTGCGCCCTAATTAAACTGCCTTTATTACCAGCATGCTTCTTTCCCATATCTAAACTGTTTTGAAAGTGAGTAATCAGTGTGTTTGTATCCACAAGACTTCACACAGAGGTATTGATTACTTACTTGAATCCCCATTCTGAACAATTTAGACAACTGAAAGAAGCTTGCTGGTAACAAAGGCAGTTTAATTGGAGCGCAGTTAAAACTGCACCAAAACTGCGCTGTGTGAAAGCACCCTTAGCATTGGCATGAAGGGAATAAAAATTCATGTTAACTCCTTAACGACCGCCCGCCGACTTTAGACGTTGGCTGGTGCAGGTCGTTAGTCTTAAGACGTCGCTGCAGACATCGGGGTTTGCGGCTCCGGGCGCCACAGCTGCGCTGAGATCGGGGCTGTACTACACAGCCCTGATCAAAGAGCATCTCCTATGAGCATCGGGGAGCGGGGAAACCTCCGCTCGCCGATGCTTTAACCCTTTGATTTTGGTGGATCGTCACCACAGCGCAATCAAAGAGTTTCCCTGCTCTGTCGGGTGATCGGAACGCCTGGTGACCCGACAGAGCCCGGAAAATGGCTGCACAGACAGCCCTGGGGACCTGGAGTAGCCCCAGAGCTGTCTGTGTAATAAGCCAGTGACCAGAACACACTGAGTGCTGTGCTGATCACTGCCTGTGTCAAGCTGACACAGATTATAATGTATTAGCACATATGAATATGCTAATACGGGGTAGGAGAGGCAGAGAGACAGAGATGGAGCTGGCTGCATATAACCGCTTTATTATACCTCATTGCTGGACTCACAGCTACACTACTTCTTCTTGCTGTTTAAGGGCTGGTTCACACGGCTTATTCAAGCCGTAATTGCGGGACGGTTTTCGCCCGCAATTACGGCTTGAATAAGGGGCGGGGGCACAGCTCCCCGGCCCCATAGACATGCATTATCCATGGCGTGTATCCCGCCGGGATAATGTGCATGTCACTTTCTCCCCACCCGGCGGATTCGCCGAGCGGGGAGGAGAGACGGAATCCACAATTCTCTATGAGAACTGTTGATTACCGTAATGGCTGGGATGGATTGTAGCCGTCCCTGAAATAAGCCGTGTGAACGGCCCTTAAGTGTCCTCTATTTTGCGGCTTTCACTTTCTGCCTCTCTCCTCTTCATAGACTTACAAGGTGTGACTTAAGCTCTAAGTAAAACTAAGGGCTCGTCCCCACGGCAAAGAGCAAATACCGGTCGCATTATCCGACTGGTATCTGCTCTGTCTTGCGGCCGTGCACATGGCCGCGGGGGGTCTGTTTGTGGAGAAAAGCCCTCCCCCTTCACATAGACATGTTCATATTCTGCCCGAAAACTGGGTGGAAGAATGAACATGTTCTATGTTTTTCGCACCACTGGCGGTCTAAGAAACTGTCCGGCAGAAAATCCGGATTTTCCATTAAGGTCAGTGTTAAAAGTTGTAACCTGGTTTACAAACGGTTTTCAAAACCAGAAGTCGTCTGTAAAACCGTATGAAAACCCGTGCAGTGGGGACAAGCCGCAAGGTTCGCGGGAGACAGACTGTAATGACTGTATTAATATGAAATTTAAAGGGGTATTCTGACAGTTCAGAATGCTCGGTCATCTCTCGGGGCAGGACATGAATAGAAGACAAAAAGAAAACTTACCCCCTAGACACTCTCATTCCATCGCCATGGATGTCCAGGTGATTCAGGCACTGGCTTTGAACGTTCATTGTTCACAGGACAGGTACAGTCAATCACAGGCCACAGCAGTCAAGTGCATGTGAACGTTGCGGCCAGTGATTGTGAAGGTTCACTACAGCCAGGATCACTAGGACAGTCACCATGATGGAACGTGAGTGTCCAGGAGGTATTTTTCTTGTCTTCAATTTCTTATCATGCTCCAACAGACAAGTGAGCATTTTAAAGTGTTGAAACACCCCTTTTAGGAAAGCTACTGTAATTTATTACATACATTTATAAGTGAAAGAAATTCTAGATTTCAGTTACAGGTAAGAAAAAAATATTTTTTTTTAAATTCAAGCTTATGAACCTCCTGAAATCATTCCACACACTCATGGTTAACAACCCATGTATTGATCCATTTCTTCAGATAGCCGTTCTCATAACATGACTATTGACAGACAGCCTTCCTCTATTCTCCACATAAGTCCTTGTGCACACAGCTGTATTGCAGCTCTATTTTTTTTTAACAATTACAGTGGGGTACCCATAGAGGTATATGGGTACCTATTATACTTCTGTATGCCTCTGATTTTATACTGAGACGTACACAGGCTTTATCAGAATCCAACAAAAAATGTATCCCACTCTATTGGACTCCATGGGCGACATGTATGATCTGGGTGCATAGATGTCAGCTCTAAATAGCTTTTAAGCAGTGTAGAATGCACCAGAATGTATGAACCTGTTCTACTTTGGGTCATAGATTTGCCGCTTTCTACAATAAGGGCGCATCCCCACGGCATAGGACAAAACCAGCCGGTATTTGTCCTGTTTTGCGCCCGTCCCCACGGCCGGCGGGGGGGGGCGGCTTTCCTCCGCGATGAGCGGAGAAGAGCCCTCCCCCCTCCCATTGAGAAGCACAGATTCCATCCGAAAACCGGATGGAAGAATGGGGCTTGCTCAATGTTTTGCCCCCGGGGGGCGAAAAACCCGTGCGTGGGGACTGTTCCCACGGGTTTTCCATAGAGCAAAAATTGTGCTCATTTTCGGCCCGGGTTTTTCAGGGGGTCTGAAAAACCGCAAACCGGCTGAAAAACCGGCCGAAAACCCTTGCCGTGGGGACATGCCCTAACTCAGGCTCAGGTAAACCAATCATACTGTTGTGGTGTGACGCCTCCAGAAAGCCATCATATCTTGAGCACATTACAAAGTGCCATGCGTGTCACAAAAAGCACCTGATTTTGGAGTGCGTCTACTCTTACATCAAGAGAACAGGGCTGCGGCAGTTTTTGGGCTGTAGGGACACATGAATACTGGTGCAGCCCCCTACACACGTCGCCCCATGTGCGCAGAGGTATTCCCACCTTAAATTACTGAGATTGGCTCCATACATACAACATGGTATAGCACAGAGTACATATGTCTCTACAGTTTGTGCACTTTAAATGTTTACATCAGTGGAGAAAAGGATTTCTGGACTTCTGGCAGTGATTTATCTCTGGGTACAACTAAGAACCAGGCATTTCAACATCCAACATGGATGATACTTGTCAGCCCTTCCCCACTTGCAGTTAGGGGACACGTGGGATACCATCATACATAACATTAATCTTCTATATATTTGCAGCTCTAGTTACATTTTTTATTTTTTTTTAAAACTGATTGACAGCAGATATGGTCTCCAATACAGCCCCCACAGAAGTTGTCACCTGCTGCAGCTTTCCCATACTCTGCCTAGTCATGTAGTGATATACAATTTGCTCTACTATTACCATCCACTGGATAAACTAAGAAAAGAGGGAAACTTATCACTAATAGTTACTGTTCCCAAAACAAAACAAAAAAGAAGAGGAGGAATAGGATATAGTATGGATATTGTGACAGTGATCATGAGTTGTTATGGCACACTAGTAAGCTAAAATTATTCACATAAATACAAAGCAGGTGGAAGGCATTTGAGACAAAACAAATGTCCTTTATCAGGAGGATCTAATTATATTTTAAGCTTCTGAGGACCCGGAGTAGCACCAGTGTTTTAGTTTATATCAGCATATCCTTTCTACACGTTCTCTATGAGACTGTTTTGCAAAGCAAACCATGCTTCCTAATCTGTAAAACTGATTCATCTAAAGTGATGGAGCTGATGAATCTATCGATTTGTGTTCTGATTCACATATCTTATTACTGCTGCTAGAAAGCAGTCCCAGGGTCCTTTAAGGAGTACTGCCTACTTTCCAAAGATACAGAGATCTCTTAAACTGTAAAGGCATGGTGATAAATAAGGTCAATTATGTTGTAATTAACAGCTGTCCCATGATGCATAAACAGCCAAAGTACTTGAAGCTTTAGCAGCTTGTGCCATAAATAACATTTTGCTTCTACTTAGATTTTCAGCATTGCAGGTAGGAAAAATAGCAGCATACTGGCTCATATCATTGCACTACTTTTATTCCATATAGTACTATTATATTCCACAGCACTGCACAGAGATTATCATTATTCACTTTGGTGCCTGATCCCATTGAGGCTCACAATCTAAATTCTAGACTAAACTACCAGTATGTTTTTGGAGTCTGGGGGAAACCGCAGTATCCAGATGAAACCAAGGTCATCGTAATAGCAGTATGAGCCCTGGGCATAGCAGTTCAGTGGTTCCTCCGCAAACATGTAACCACACCTCTTACCACCCACAGCACACTCATATCATTGTGCCACCTTCACTGGCACAGGCCTGCAGCCTACAAGACTAATTACAGTATGCCATGCCCAAATACTTGACATCACACCAGGCCATGCCTCTAGCCACGTCCAAACGTTACACCACAGGAAACCATACCTCTAACCACCCCAAGCACACCCATATCATCACACCATCTTCAATGGCACAGGCATGAAGCTTACATAACTAATTGCAGTATGCCATTCCCAAATACATGACATCACACCAGTTCATGCCTCTAGCCATGCCTAAACATGACACCACTTGAGGCCATGTCTCTAACCTCCCCTTAGTACACCTATACCATCATGCTACCAACATTGGCTTAGGCCTGCAGCCTACAAGACAAATTGCTTTATGCCCTGCCCAAAGAGAATGCATCATACAAGGTCATGCTTCTAGTCATGCCCAAACATGGTAGCACTTGAGGCCATTGCCCTAACCACCTCTTTGCACACCCATATCATTCTGCCTATGTTGGGACACTTGGTTGATGTCTTGTAGGCATGCTGCAGCCTACAAGACTAATTGGCAGGACAAGGAACCAATGGCTCCCTCTTCCACCATTGTTTTTAACTGTTTGCACATCATAAGAACACTCAAATAGTTAAATAAGCAGTACCCACCCAAGGATCGCCAAGACATTCATTCAACCTGTGGGGTCCCTATGCTTGTTGGGCCCCTGGCCCACTGCTTAGTGTGCCCAAGATAAAATGGCTCTGGATGAAACCCACTGAGAGAACATACAAATGCCTTGCAGATATTGTCCTTGATGGGATTTGAAATCAGGACCTCAGCGCTAAAAGTGCTGCCAAATGCATTAGCTTGAATAGTATACAAGATACAGCAAAACTGTAACAAGACAATAGCGGAATTTATTTAACTGTTTATGCTATTTTTACGTTGCAAAATCTCACTTTAATATGTGACTTTTTACTCATGCCACATTTGGATATTGTGCCACATTTGAAAAGTGCATATCCAACAATAATTCCTAAGCACTGTCACCGGGTTTAAAATGCGTAAACCGGAGCTGTGTCTCTACCGGCTACTTCATGGTTTAAATAGAGTACAGTGGTCCCTCAACATACAATATTTTAACATACAGTGGTCTTTCCTGCGACATTGTATGTTGAGTATGGTTTCACTGCAACAGCCAATTTTACTTGTAAAACATCAGTACTAGTGAAGTGCATGCAGTGTTTGACAGTCTAATAGCGCCTCTCTACAGTATAGTATAGTACTACATGTTCTGTACTGCTCTTTACATGTGCCCAGATGAGCGGATCCTTTGGGAAACAACGGAGGGCCCCATTTTCTTTCAGGTACATTGTGTATAAATTATATGACTTGTGGTTTCCAGCTTCCAGCAGCTCTTTCCTTTTATATAACAAGCCATAGTTTATTTTTGTTAGTTATCTGCCTAATTATCTTTCATCTTCATTTTGCATTACGTTGGGTGACATTTTGGGGCTTCAGAACTAAATACCAGTTTTGCATAGAGTTATGGTTTCGGCATACAAAAGTTTCAACAAACAATGGCCGTTCTGGAACCAATTAGTATTGTATGTTGAGGGATCATTGTAACTTTTTATAAGTAAAGTTCTTATCTTCCTTTGAATTGCTGGATCATTGAAATTACAATGGCCAACAACAACCCAACACATTTTATTAGCCAGATAATTATGACAAAAAACTACAATAGGTGAAGATGTCATTTTGTGACATAATTATAGGCAAGCATACGCCTAATTTTTCTAAGAAGCCTGCACCTCTTAATAGGTTGCATTTTATTCCAGTGTATAAAATATCAGTCTTAATAATTCTGCACCAGATTCTGGAAAGTTTATCTTGGCAATACACAGTACATAGACATGTTAGATAGAATTGCAGTCTTTACTTAAATTATGCACATGAGTTGAATATTTTATGTAATGTACATAATACCTTAAAAACAAGTGCATTATAATATCAGAGTGTGCAGGGTATATACAGTATGGGGGATATGGGGGACCCACTGCTATTTGATTATAGAGACTTTAGCTACACACATAGGGCCACATGTATGAAAACTGTCTAGGTCTAAGACTTTCTTTGTTTCCCTTAGCAACCAATCAACGCTCCCCTTTCATTTTTTCAGAACACAATCTGAAATGAAAGGGGAGCTCTGATTGGCTGCTATGGGCAATAAAGAAAGTCTTAGACCTAGACAGTTTTCCTACATGTGGTCCTATGTGTGTAGCTAAAGTCTCTATAATCAAGTAGCAGTGGGTAAACTGACAGTTAAGTAGTGCATTCCCTGTGCTTGCTCTATTCCCTTCCCTTTTTTTTATATTCAGCTCTGCTTCTGCAGATTTCTTGTAATTGGTTGTGTACCCTTCACACCCTCATTTTTATATGGCTACAAAATTCTTGTAAAATATTGGATGGAGGAGATATATATGATGCAAAGACATTGCATGAAATACATAATGTACAAGAAATAATTAGTAAAATAAGTAGAAATTATAAATCCTAGGGAATGGAACTAGTGAGGTTTCATTTGTGAATGTTGTGATTGCTATTTAGTTAATGATGTGTATAGTAAATGTCAACCTATAGTGAAAACATTTGCTGTACCTAAGACTTATCAACGGGATTAACAGTTGTTCCTTTATTTTCAGGTCCTGTTCACCAATTTGCCTGTAGTTCATGTCTATGCAATAAGTACCACCAGTCCTTCCGACCCCAAGAAACAGCTGAGTAGTCTGTACTCCTGCCCAGTGTACAAGAAGCCACGTAGGACTGACCTAACATATGTTTTCGCCTTGTACCTGAGAACCGTCTTTGTGCCTGACCACTGGACAATGAGAGGTGTTGCTCTTCTTTGTGACAACAAGTAAATGAGTGACTTTCTTGGATTGTTGGGAATGAAGATTCCCAATATCTGGAATTTTAAGCTGTTCTGATTAAAATAGATAGTACTGTAAAACTTGGCAGATGGATCACTTCCAATATTACTGCTGTATGTTGATCAGACCCATGCTGAAATCATATATTGAATGTCAATGCACTATAGCACTTCTTAAAATATCATCTTCACCGTCACCTAACATCAAATCATATGGAAGAACAAAATGTTAAGCTTACACTAAATGAACCAAATTTATTCTGCATGGCTCCACTTAGAATTATGAATAGCAGCAAGGCAGCCTTCTAAAGCATAACTGAAAACAATGTGTAATGGATTTCTCCTTTGCTTTCAGCGTATTTTACAATATATTAACATTGTTTAATTCTTTTTAGAAAATATTATACCTAATTATACTTTTGTTCAATGCAATATAAATAAATGATGTAATATTCAATAAATATTGATTATGAGGAACAAAGTTATCCAGATTTGTTTTATGCAGTGGGCATGTTCACAGTGAAAGAGACGGTGTTGGTCTTTTTAGAGTATGGATACAATGAAACAGTATAATGGGAAATCATTGGAAATGTTAATCATTGGAATCATTGAAAATCATTGGAAATGTTAATCATTGAGCATTGCCAGCAGATTTAGTTTTAATTTCATTTACATTCATAAACCTAAAACTATATAGTCCAGATTTACTTCTGCAAATGTATTGTGGCATGTAATACCACAGTAGAATTTCAGATAATGCCACAAGATAGTAGAGCAAATTCAAGGACATGCCAGTCAAGGCTGATCAATATTACTTATACACTGCTCAAAAAAATAAAGGGAACACTAAAATACCAAATCCTAGATGTCAGTGAATGAAACATTCCAGTTGGAATTCTTTACTCATTACAGAGTGGAATGCTTAGCGAAAAGTAAAACATAAAAATGATCAATGATAATCAAAATGAATATCCCATGGAGGTCTGGATTTGGAATGATACTCAAAATCAAAGTGGAAAATGAAATTTCAGGCTTATCCATCTTCAGTGGAAATGCCTCAAGACAAGAAAATGAGGCTCATTGGTGTGTGTGGCCTCCACATGCCTGTATGACCTCTCTACAACCCCTGGGCATACGGGTTTGGGGCGGCGGATGTTCTCTTAAGGGATCTCCTCCCAGGCCTGGGTTAAAGCATCAGTCAACAGCTGGACAGTCTATGGTGCAATGTGGCGTTGGTAGATGGAACGAGACATGATATTCCAGATGTGCTCGATTAGATTCAGGTCGGGGAACGGGCAGGCCAGTCCATAGCATCAATGTCTTCATCATGCAGGAACTGCTGACACTCTTCAGCCACGAGGCCTAGCATTGTCATGCATCAGAAGAAACCCAGGACCCACTGCACCTGCATATGGTCTCATAATGGGTCTCAGGATCTCATCCCAGTACCTAATGGCAGTCAGGATACCTCTGGCAGGCACATGCGACCCTCCAAAGAAATGCCTCACCACACCATTACTGACCACCTGCCAAACCGGTCATGCAGTCCCGCCCACCTCAACTGATGGTTGCATCTGCTGTGAGCTCTGCTGAATACTCCTCATCTCTGCTCAATTAAACCTCCATAAACCTGCCATCCACCCTGCTGGGTTCCAGAATCTGTTGCCTGAACTCCTGAGGAACGTTTTGAGCCCTCCAGTGACCGACTACACAGTACAGAACCAAAGATCCATCTGCTCTGTATCTGCGGCCTACCAGTCAAGTGCAGCTAGCAAGGTAACACTCCATCTTTGCCATACATGCCAACTCTCCCGTTTTTGGCGGGAGGGTCCCGCTATTTGGGGTCCCCCCCGCCCTCCTGGGGGAGTTGGCCCTCCCGGGTCCTTTAAATGGCCGCGGCGCCGGAGTAGCGCTGGTTTCGCTACTCCGGGGCCGCCGGTCCGTTCCCACGGGCGGGTGAAAGCGGGCGCAGGGTCCCCTCCCCCGCCCGCCGGTCTCACTGTGCGGGGAGGAGGCAGGAGGGAGAGCTCCCTCCAACCCCTGTAAGTCCCGCGCCGCAGCGCGCCGGCGCAGGGGAAGTGACGCCCGGCTGCACGGTCGTGACGCGCGGCTGCTCACATTCTCCCCGGCGTCGCTGGAAAAGATTCGGGCAGGAGCCTGGCCGGAGCTGCAGGAGCCTGGGCAGGTAAGTTGGAATTTATTATTTTATTTTTATTAATTACATGGGGGGCTCTGCCTGGCTACAATGTGGGGGGGTCTACCTGGCTGGCTACAAGGGGCAATACCTGGCTGGCTACTAAAGGGGCAACTACCTGGGTGGCTACTAAAGGGGCAACTACCTGGCTGGCTACTAAAAGGGCACTACCTAACCTGGTGGCTACTAAAGGGGGCACTACCTACCTGACTACTAAAGGGGGCAACTACCTGACTACTAAAGGGGGCAACTACCTGACTACTAAAGGGGGCACTACCGGGCTAACAAAGGGGGGCATCTACCTACTACAGAGGGGGCCCTCTACCTTGCTACAAGGGGCATCTACCTGCCTGTAAGGGGGACTACCTGGTTATGGGGGCTACTACCTGGCTATAAGGGCATCTACCTGGGTTTCTTCCAAAGCCATTATGTAGTTAGGCGGATGGGTGTGGCTTTTGGAAGGGGGGTGGGACACAAAAAGATGGGCGTTCCAAGCAAATTTTGGGCCGCAGCGCGCTACGCGCGCCGCCCTCTTTATCTCCTGCTTTTTCCATTTTCAAAAGTTGCACTAACCCCCATGATCTTTGGGGATCGCACTTCCCCCAT